>JAPTHA010000024.1:21804422-21824035 GCA_029814585.1 Gymnapogon annona
ATTTAGACAGATTTGTGAACAATGTTTGAGAGAAATGGTAATATTGTGTATCTGGAATGAATTTTAGATCTTTAAGTTCATCTCATGAAAAATGGGCGCAAAAACAAAAGTGTTGCGTTTATATTTTTGAGGAGTGTATATATATATATGTACACCTATACACATTTGTTTATAAAAATAAAATACGAATATATAAGTTTGTGGATATACTATATACATGATGTACAGGTTTGGCAGTGTCATATAATTGTTGTTATTATTGTTTACAGTTGTTTGTTTTTGTTGTTATTGTTTGTTATCGTTGTTGGACAGTGGAGTTATACAGTTTGACGGCCACAGGCAGGAATGATTTCCTGTGACGTTCAGTGGTGCACTTTGGTGGGATGAGTCTGTTACTGAATGTGCTCTTGTGATTGGTCAACAGGTGGTGGAGCGGGTGGGAGAAGTTGTCCAAAATTGTTCTTATTTTGGCCAGCATTCTCCTGTCGGACACCACCTTCAGGGGGTCAAGCTCCATCTCCACCACTTTACCAGCCTTCCGGATCGGTTTGTTGAGTCTGTTGGCATCCGGTACCCTCAGTCTGCTGCCCCAGCATGTGACAGCAAACAGGATGGCACTGGGCACCACAGACTCATAAAACATTCTCAGCATCATCCTGCAGACGTTGAAGGACCTGAGCCGCCTCAGGAAATAGAGACGCCTCTGACCCTTCTGGTACAGAGCACTGGTGTTTTTGACCCAGTCCAGTTTGTTGTCAAGGTAGACCCCGAGGTATTTGTAGTCCTCGACGGTCTCCACATTAACCCCCAAGATGGAAACAGGGCTCACTGGTGCTTTTTGCCTCTTGAAATCCACGATCAGCTCCTTGGTCTTTGACACGTTGAGCTGCAGATTTGCAAATTTTAAGTTTCACATACTACTGCATCGTGGAACATCTTCATAAGAGGTATCATCATTGACCCTGACAAAGGTTTTTCCTCAGACAATTCCACTGTGTTCTGCTGAAAAGGGCCTAACACTTTTGTTATGTCCTCAATCATCTCATTTTCACATAAAGTGAGTGGTAGAAGGTCAGTGTGAAGTGAAGCTAAGGCGGCACCTTCACAATGAAGGCACCTTCACACTGAAGGTGCCTTATTAATGCTTCAGCTGTTCAAAGAGATGCTGAAGCATTAATAAGGTTCTATTCCACCTGGTTGCAAAAGTAGGTGACAATCTTTTTTGATTTGTCACACAGGTCTGCCAGCATGGGGGCCCTGTTAAATGACTTGCGCACTATTAAATTAAATGCATGGGCAACACAGATGCTGTGCTTGACCTGCACGATCCTTGCGCAGGCTTTCATGTTGCCTGCAGCATCTGAGACCAAGCAGCTCACCTTACCCTTGATCCCCGGTTCATCCAGGATTTTAGTCTGTGCCAGGGCTAAATTGTCAGCTGTGTGACTTGATGGAAAATGTTCAACACTTAGCATGACTGTGTTAAGGGCATCTTCTTCTGTTATGTAGTGGCAGGTTACAAACAGATATGCCTCCATGTTAATGGAAATCCACATGTCTGCGGTCAGACTTACAGCTGTGACCTTCTGGACTGCCTCCTTTTTCCATTGCTTTGGCCTCTGTAAATTTTTCCTCCACCATAGCCTTTAAAGCCTGTAAAAGAAAAGAAAGGTGCATAATAGATATACTATTACTGCTGAAATCTTTTTAATAGTAATTTCACCAGCATCATTGTCATGAAACTCATACCTGTCTTGATGGGAGAGTGTAAGTTGGATCAAGGACACCGATGAAGTTCGTGAATCCCTCGTCCTCTACCAATGAGAATGGCTGTGAGTCTTTTACAATCATATTAACCAGGGCTTCATCCACATCATGCTTCATGGTTCCTGCACAGAACCAAAAATATGTCAGCGTAGTACAGGCTGTTGTATTTCAAGAATATTGCATTTAAAGAGAAGACGGGTATATTACATGGCCTGGTTTGTGGCTGTTCATTCCCATGAAATGCATGGTAATGCCTCAGCATACAGGTGGTGTTATTGCTGTATGACAGTTCTCTCATACAGCAATAACACCGTGAAGCCGACACTTCACCTTAAACAGAAACATTGTATTCATGCATGTGTTTCTTGGTAACATTATCATTGTATCATCATGTAACACATAAGTCATATATTTAATCTGTCATATATTGATTTTATCTGTTTTATGTACCTCATCTATTTTATCTATCCTCTATGTCACAGGTGTCAAACATGCGGCCCGGGGACCAAATCCGGCCCACCAAAGGGTCCAGTCTGGCCCTTGAGATGAACTTGTGAAATGCTAAAATTACCCTGAAGATATTACCAATAATTTTAATTCAGGTTCCACATTAGGACCAATTCAATGGCAGGTGGGTCAGACCAGTAAAATACTACAATGACATATAAATACTCACAACTCCAAATATTTTCATCTATTTACAGTAAAACAAAGTATAATTTTGAAAAAAAAGTGAATATCCTGAACAAATATGAAAACCTGAAATGACTGAAGAGAAGTGCACTTTTAACTGCCTGTTACAAGATGTTACCTTCCAGTAAATGATAAATTCAAGCATAATATTGCTAAAATTACACTTGTGTTTTCAGCTTGTTCATGTTTATTCACTTTGCTTTTAACATGTAAACATTTTCATTGTGTAATTTTACTTTTTTCACTCCAAAACAAAGATAAACATTCAGAGTTGACATTTATATATTATTTTGGTATTATTATACTGGTTCGGCCCACTTCAGATTAAATTTACCTGAATGTGGCCCTGAAGTGGAATGATTTTGACACCCCTGCACTATGTGATAGATCTCAGCAGGTGTACATCGTATTTTACCTTCTTGGGACGAATCAGTCAAAATGCTCCCAGGTAGATGTTCTTCTTTTTGGTGTTTCAATAATTACACTCTTCTCCAGTCTGTTCTGTTCAACACGTCACGATCTTCAGAGTCATCTCGAATCACGCAGAACATTTCAAGTATTTCCCGCAGCTTTTTGAGCTCCATGTGCAAGTCTCCATCTGTCTTTGTCAGCTTTTCACATTAGTCTGTGTGTGCCCCTCAATGCCAGGGCCCCTCTGGCATTGTATAGACTCTGAAAAGGAGGACGCTAATTTGGGCTAATTACATTACATAGACCGTACTCAGAGCTGATCAGGTCTGTATGTGTATGTGCAGGAAAATATATCACCATTGTATGTTTCTGCAAAGCCCTAGGTTAGGAGACAACAAATAACTTTAAGTGATGGTGAACAAAAGTTAAGTTTAATTTACCTGTGTTGTGTTTTACATATGAAGTTGCGATTATATGTACTAAATGTACTAAATCTGAAATGTTGAGTGGTAACATTTTCCTATGGTGTGTGTGTTGTATGTGATCTTGAGGGTCTACCCTTTTGATGATAAGTGCATGTTAGTGAAATCTGGAGGGAATATGATGCCAGCCAGCAGCGTCGCCTCATATTCGTCTACACCTTCCTGCAATAACCCGGACATTTTCTCTGTCATGGACTCTGATCTGGACTCTAGTCTGTGTTTTGTGTGTAGGTTCTTTAGTGATCTTGGCTTTTGTTTCTAGGGATTGGGTTGTCTTTTTCTTGGTGTCAGGTTGTGGGCTATTGTTGTAGTTCTGTGATTCTCTGTGTTGTTCAGTTTGTGTGTGTGTGTTCAGTTAATAAATGTTCTATGTTCCCCTTCAACCCCATACATCTGAGCTTCTCCCCCTTTTTCCAACCCTGACACAATGTTTACTGTTTGGGTAATGAAACCAAATTGGACACAGAATCAGAAATGGAATAGAATTAGAATAGAAAGCCCTTACTGTCATTGTACACAAATACGGTGAGATTAGAGCCCTTTTTGCCAGTGCAAAAAATATACAATATGAAGAACAATATAAATAAAAAATAATAAGAAAAGGGAGAGGTACAGTGCATCATTCCGGAATTGCATATAATGGGATATTGCACTTGAGCGGTTCACATGGAGTGGTTCAGATGGACAAGTTTGTGAAAAATGTTCATAGTAATACTCCAGTCTCACCTGTGTACATGTACCCTGTAACTCAGTTATTAGTGCTGAGTTATAGTGCAGTTATAAGTGTTTGTAAATGGTAAATGGACTGCATTTATATAGCGCTTTTCTACACATCCTTTGTGCCCAAAGTGCTTTACATTGGCCTCACACACCAGTGGGCGACTGTTGCCTTGTATTTTTATTGAGTCATGTACATAACACAATATTAAGGTGTACAGCTCTTTGTTATTTTCCATTGTGGTGTCTAATCCTCAGTGAGGCTACTGTTTTTGCTGGTGCTCTGCTTCATTTGTCTGCAGTGTGAAATGTGACGTGTGAATCAAAGCGTGTCATATGACTACATGCCCTGCAAATTGGCCTAATCATATGGAAGAGATGATCACAGGGGAGGAAATCACAGTACAGTATAGGGCCAATGGAAACAACCTGTCTGCACTAGCTTAAGCCAATCATGCCCTCTGTCTCAACTCACTCTTGGCCTCTTGCTGGCTCTCAGTTTCTCTATTTTTAATCTTTTCTGTAGTTACACTACTTTGCTCTGACAGAGTTTAAATGTGATTGTGTTACTTTAGACACTCATAACACAGCCATTACATACATACATTCTCAACCTTGTGTAAATCTGTGTTGTTTGTTCAATACTGACTAAAATTAAAAAGCTCTAACTATGGGGCACATTAATTTTAGATTTAGACTTCTTTTATTGTCATTACACAAACACACACAATGAATCTGATAAGGAAATGTCATATATTGGCAACTGATAACACAAAATAAATATGGAAAACAGAAAAGTGCACAGTTTTTGTGAGTGAATCCAAAGCCATGAGTGGCTGCAGTGCAAGGTGACAACAAAAATTCACACAGTCAATATAAATAAGAAATAAAGATGGACAGTGACAATGTAACAATGTAAACAGTACTATAAACAGTGAAAATACTGCACTTCAGTGTAAACAGTACAATAAACAGTTAAACTACCACACATCAATGTAAAACAGTACTTTAAACAGAGAAAATACTGCATATCAATGTAAATAGTACTACAAACAGTGAAAATATTACACATCAGTGTAAAAGTACTATAAACAGTGAAAATACTGCACATCAGTGTAAACAGTGCTATAAACAGTAATTCAGTGTAAACAGTACTATCAACTATCAACAGTGTAAACGTTTGCATGTTATGTCAAGTGAGTCTGAAGGGTCAGAGGAAGAAGCTGTCACTGAACCTGGCCATTCTACAGCAGATGCAGCGCAGCCTCCTACCGAACGCCAACAAACAGAACAGTCCATGATGGGGTTGGGAGGGGTCAGAGTATATGTGGTGAGCTCCGGCCAAACAGAGTTTATGTGCAATGTCCTGGATGGGGGGCAGAGCAGTCCCAATGATTTTCTCCGCAGCCCTCGACCAGACTGAGATGCAGTAGGTCATCAGACCTTCGATGGTGCCTCTGTAGAAGATAGTGAGGATGGGATGGGGGAGGGACGCCATTCTCATCCGCTGCAGGAAGTGCAGGCGCTGCTGGGCCTTCTTCACCACAGAGGCCGTGTGAAGGGACCAGCCGAGGTTGTCAGTGATGTGCACCCCCAGGAACCTGGTGCTACTGACAACCTCCATCGCAATGTCATTGATGAAGGGTGGGGGTGACTGAGCCGTGATCTCCCAGTCACTGAAGTCAATGATAATCTCTTTAGTCTTATCGATGTTCAGCAGCAGGTTGTTCCTCTTACACCAGTCAACCAGGTGTTGTACCTCCTCCGTGTAGGCAGCTCATTGTCGTCCCAAATGAGGCCCACGACTGGTGTCGTCCGCATACTTTACGATGTGGTTGGTGTTAAACCTGGGATGACAGTAATGAGTCATCAGGGTGAACAGCAGGGGACTCAGGACACAGCCCTGGGGGGAGCCGGTGTTCAGGGTGATGACCTTGGAGATGTTGTTGCCCACTCGAACGCACTGGGTTCTGTTGGTCAGGAAGTCCAACAGCCAACACACGGGGGGGGTTAGCCCCAGGGGGCCCAGTTTTCCTATGGTGGAAAACTGATGCAGCTTATATTAAGCAACAACAACAACAACTGATGCAGCTTATATTGAGCATTACAGAATTCAACAGAAAGTTAGCAGTACCTCCATCCACTTAACTAGATAAGGGCAGACAAATCTTCAAATGAAATGGAATTTATTATCAACGTTAGAAACTGAAAAATGACTTCTACGATTACATGGCTGTCATTATCAGCACAGTGAGAAGGCAAGTTCTTAACAAGCATTTGAAATTAAAACCCAATTAATGTTTCACCAATCAACCTCTCAGCATCAGCCCCTGTAGTGGTCTTGACAAATCAAAATTACCTCAGGTGAACTCAGACTTATACCATCTGTCATTATCAACACCTTTAAAACATTCTACTCTGAACTTTGTGCTTCCCTATTCCCAGCTAATAAAACAATCCCATTGAACCTTCTGAATAACATGACGTTGTCACCTATAACCACTCAGGTGACGAAATTGGATCAACCCTAAAGAACCCATGAAATCAAAAACTACCACAACCGGGCAAAGCCGGTTGGCGTAGGTATAGGTTATAACCTATACAATTCTATTAAAAACTGCTGATAAACATTCTCTGGACTGAGTAGTCTTTCCTCTTACTAAAGTATCAATAATATTGTTATTAAAACCAGGTAAAGTGAATTCTGATTTTGTTTCCTGTTCATGATCATCTCTGATGTAGATGACCTGTGTCTCACTGATGCTTGTATTGGTGCTGTGTATTTAAGCCCTGTATTTTCTGATGTTCTCTTCCATAGTGTCTGGTGTCAAAGACACATACCTTGCCACCAAGTTGGTTTTGATTAAAGTGAGTACATCAAATCTCTGCCTGTGTTCCATGTTTGAATCACCACTATGCCTCATTACAGTACATTCTGGCCAAAATGGATTCAACAGAACCTGAAGCAAAGGCCTGGCAGCCTGGGGAGATTTCCAGCCAGGGAGCATTACTGGAACAACAAGTCCTAGACCACTTCATGGTCTAACAAGACCATGATAGATTTGAATAATTGGCTGACTCAACATCTGGAGACTGTGTGGTCTCATCACAACTGGTACCATCTATGAAAGGCACCGCCTCAGTGGCCACTTTGACTGTAGCTGCCACCCCTGCAACACCCACGTTAGAGTCGCATATCCTGGAACTGGCAACCTAGTCTGGGGAGATGGGGCAGTGTTGAAGTTTCCTGCTTCAGTGCTCCCTAATTTTTGAAACCTAGCAGTTTTGGTCTGGAAGCTTCCAGAGTCGCACACCTTGTGGGACTATTCAGAGAGAAGACTTTGGACTGGACAACTAACAGCCCCAACTGCGCACATGATACGGAGATTTCTTCCCCCGAAATGAAAAAAAAAGTTTCATAACCCTGTACAGGGTAAAGAGGACAATTGAATCAGGGAACGGCAGACAGAGAGAGTGGCCGCACTGCATGATTTCCCCACATCCCAGTGCACACCGCAGTTCCACCTGAGGAGGCTTAGGGTAAGGGCTAGGGTTAGGTCACCGAACCATCTCTCACCAGGGGAGTGACAAAGGCGTTGGCAGGGAGGACTTTGCTGCTGCTCAGGGAGTAGGGACATTTTGGCACAAAATGTCCATTAAAAGACCAGTAAAGGGAGTCCTAATGGTGAGTCCAACCACCTACTTCATGGTGTCTCCCTGGGTAGCCATGCCAGTGCAACTGCTATTACCTGGAGAAGCATCTCTTGACTTGGAGGCTGTAATTTCACTCCAGAGATAATGAAAGATTCATGGACCGTAATGTGATGTATTAGCTGGAGTTACCACTCCATTAGCTGCTGACGGCACGTAATGTACATGCACTCAGTGGCAATCCCTTTTGCTTTATTGGTTTCCGAAACATACCCATTGCCTTGCAGTGCTCCTGGAATCATGAGAACTTTTCCTTTCTAATCATGGAGACAGCACGGTGCCGCGTAATTTGGGTGTACTCATGGCTCTGCCAACATTCTATCCAGGTGGACTGGGGGATTAGGAGGATTCTTGGGTGTAGTGATTGGTCTTGTTCCTCCTGTCTGAGTCCAACCGGGAATGGACCCTTCCCCGGTTCAGAGGGGAAAGCAGCTGACTTTCCAGATATATCAGGAGTATGTGCAGAATATTTGGACCATAAAGAGGTCTTCAATAAGACTCATCCCAAATGACTGCCCCCAACCAGCCCTATCTTACCCAAGCTGACTTCGGAAATCGAGCCGGTCCCCTGCACATCAGCCCCCAACTGATCTATCCAGCCACTATCTGTACCACGACTAGTGGTTTAACTTGTGACAAAACCAGTGGAAAGTGATCGCGAAGCAGTCTCTTGGGAGGTATTCGATTTCTATAATTCTGTGAAGAGCTTAACTAGGAGTCAGAAAATTATCTATACGAGTATGGCCCTTGTGTTGATGAGAAAAGAATTAATAGTTCCTGTCCTGTGAATGTGTCTGCCTCCAGGCGTCAATCAGGTTTAAGTCACTCATCAAGGAAATTGTAGTTCCAGGCAGCTGGATAGCTCAGTTGGTAAGGCATCGGACTGGTACATAAGTGTGTTCGTCCAGTCCAGTGTGGTTCCTTGGGCAAGACCCTTCACGCTACTGCCTACTGTAGCCACAAGGGGGTGTGTGTCTCCTTGTGTTGGTCCCAAGCCCGGATAAATACAAGGGTTGTGTCAGGAAGGCGTAAAAAAAACTCCTGCCAAATCAAATATGCAAATTGGATTCGCTGTGACGACCCCGGACCCCGAAAGAACAAAGGAAATTGTAGTCCTTAAGAGAACACTGACTTAAGAGAACAAGGTCTATCAGAAGATCTATCCAGCACAGTATCTAATCAAAAATTTTAGTTTCCGCCTACTAAACGGAACCCAGGTGAGAGAGATCTACAGGAAGACCTGTTGCATAAATAAGTGATTGTCAACATTATAGGCGCAAAAATAATCATAAAGGTCCATGCTATTGAATACATCTCTCCTTGTACCATAACTTATCTACCTCAAGGGCCAGATATGTGGCTCAGTTGGTAGAGTGGGTCGTCCCGGCGGTTCGAATCCTGGTTCCGACTGTCCACATGTCGAAGTGTCCCTGAGCAAGACACTGAACCCCAAGTTGCTCCCAGTGGAGCCTGGCAGCAGCTTGCATGGCAGCAGTCGCCCACTGGTGTGTGAATGTATGTGTGAATGGGTGAATGTGAGGCTAATGTAAAGCGCTTTGAGTACATATGTGTGGAAAATCGCTATATAAATGCAGTCCATTTTAGTAACTACAAACCTCTCAACTTTGAACTCTCACTCTCTGTTCAATGTCTTTCTTGTAGGTAAACATCTGATTTCTTAAGGATACATTTTGTTTCTTTTGGAAAAAAAAACTATTAAATCCTTCAACATTAAATGTCACAAACCTCAATGGACTTGACATAGGCTTAAGTTGTCCTGGATAATATACACACCATTCTCCCTTTTATGTAGACAATCAGCCCATGGTCTTACAGCAGACAAAGAGGGTTTGGAACATGTTTCTCCCTGAAATTTGAGGGAAAAAAACATCAGAGAAAAGACAAGACAACATATAAAAACCTAGAACATACATACTATTCTTCTCAGCTACCAATCTAACATTGTGAAAACCAAACATAAACATAATGTGAAGTACCAATGGCTCTTGGTTCTTCTTTAACCTACACTAACCTCGTGAGCTCTCATAACATTATCAATTATTTTCAGAACTATAGAAACAAATGCTATTAAATCCAATTATGAGATTACACTTCTGTCCATATAGAGAGAGGTCTATATGGACAAAAGTTTTAAGTTATAGTGCAATACCATAGTGAACCATAAATAATAGTTTACACCAAGGGAAAACTGGCAGTTAGATTTCCTATATATGAAAATCCCTATGAAAAGCACAAATCAAGTCAACTATCTTAGATTGACCAAGTCCATTTCAGTTTAATAACAGGTGTGTAGGATATGGTATCCTTCCAGATCACCTTCCTCCAGACAATAATCCTGCTCCGGTAACCTCCCCGGTCAGGTCTGTTGCTTAGTCAGTTCCTTAGTCTGACCCCTACCTGGTTAATTTACAGCATGGCATGTCCAAATGGACTCTTATAAAAATCTCATTTGTGTCGGAAAATCCTCATGTATCGGAGCTTGAGACTGGTGGGCTGTATTTGCCAACCTCAAGAGGAAATTCACCCACAAATGCAGCTGCTTCCTCTGCAATGTTGAGAAATCATATTCCTCCAGTTTTCAGTTGGACCTTCAGGCATATAGGAAAGATCTGTTAACCAGGGTATTTTTTCAGCTTTAATCACTTGTAATGCCAGCATGAGCAGCTTACAACATTTAGTTACCTGAAGAAACTGATCACACTGTCACAGCTGATGCACCCCTTCTTCTTTGCCAAGCCAATATTTGATCCTGATAGAATAGAATAGAAACCTTTATTGTCATTACACAAGGTATAATGACATTTAAAAAACTTCACCAGAAAGTGCACACATGAATAAATATAGTAAAATATGTGCAATCACTCTAATAGAGGAAGCTACTATCAAGTCTACATAAACTGTACATACAGGCAGATGGAGTAAACAGGTACACAGGTTGGTAATAAAGTGATTCAGGGATGTGCAAAGATGTCCGGTCCTCAGTGCAAACTTCAATTGAGTGTGCTGACAGCTCTTGGGAGGAAACTGTCTCTAAGTCTGTTTGTTTTGGTTGGTATGGCCCTGTAACGCCTGCCAGAGGGCAAGAGGTTGAAGAGGTGGAAGCCGGGATGTATCCAGTCTTTGATGATGCTCTGTGCCCTACCAAGGCACCGGGAGTTGTAGATGGTGGACGGGGGTGCAGGGGGCTGTCACAGTTCTGCCCTGCAGTGGCTTAGGCCACTCCCTCTCCCTCAAGGGACGACCCAATTACTGGAATCTTCTCCACCTGTTCCACGCTGTGTGGCCGCTTGGCTGCTTGGCATCAGCCATCAGTAGAGGGTAAAGGGGCTGGTGGAGGCGCCGCACAGCGTGGACTCCTCTGCTCAATTTTCTGTGTTTCAGTTTGACTTTGGTTTGGTTGGTAGAAGGTCACCAGCAGGTTGGTCTCAAGATGCACCTTCCTGAGTACTCTAAGGAAGTGTAATCTCTGCTGCACCTTTTTAACTAGAAAGTTGGTTGCCTCAGAAAGATCAGCAGAGATGTGGACCCCAAGGAGTTTGAAGGACTCCACTCGCTCCACGCATTCGCTGTTGATGTACAGGGGGGCAGGGTCATCCCCACCACCGGTGCGTCATCTGGAAATTTGACAATGATGTTCTCAGGGTGGGTGGGTCTGCAGTCATGCATGTAGATTGAGTAGGGTAGCGGACTCAGTACACAGCCTTGGGACAATCCGGTGCTGAGTGTGCAGGCGGATGAAAAGTGAGGACCAAGCTTCATGCGCTGTGGTCGGTTGATCAAAAAGTCTGTAATCAAGGAGCAGGTAGAGGATGGATGAGCAGGTTGGCCAGCTTGGGGATCAGAATGTCCGGTATTATTGTGTTAAAGGTTGAGCTGTAGTCAATGAAGAGCATCCTGACGCAGCTCCCCTTTTTCTCCAGGAGGCTCAGTGCTCTATCACAGGATTTGTAGGCTGCATCATGGGCCCGGAGACGTGAGCGGACTTGGCTGGTCATCCATGGTTTTTGGTTTGGGTACACCTGGATAGTCTTCTCAACAATGACCATTCCCATGCAGTACAGTACTGTGTCTGTGAATGTGGCCAGGTCCTAATGACGGAAAGTCTCGCACTGTGTCTGTTCAAAGCAGTCCTGCAGTCGGGGGAGGGCGTTGTCACGGCAGGTGATAATGATCTGTCTTTTGGGCTTTGTTTGTCGGTTGAGGGTCGTGTATGCTGGAAACAGGAACAGTGAGAGGTGGTCAGACTGTCCCAGGTGGGGGAGAGGTATGTATGCACTCTGTATGCACTCTTGATATTAGAGTAAACATGATCCAAAATTTTGTCCTCTCTCGTTGAACATTTCACATGCTGGTGGAATTTTGGTAAAACAGTCTTAAGATTTTCCTGATTAAAGTGTCCTGCAATGATGTGTGCTCCATTTGGGTAGGCGCGCTGGTGATTGTTTATAGCGTCAAGCAGTTGGGCGAGAGTGGTTCTTACGTTAGTATCCGGTGGTATGTAGACGCCAGTGATGACAACGTTGGCTAGCTCTCTGGGTAGAAAGCAGGGTCTGCATCTCACCGACATGAACTCCAGGTCCAGGGAACAATGTCTGTCCAGTACAGTGCTGTTGTGGCACCAGTCCTCATTCATGCAGATGCAAATCTCACCACCTCATTTTTTCCTGGAGTCGCTGGTCCTCTCTGATCTGTGTAGCGTGTGGCTGGTTAGCTGCATGGCTTCGTCGGGTATCTGGGGATGTTGCCACGTCAGTGATGATTAGCGTGGAGCATTCTTGAACATAACAATTTCCAGCCTGTTGTAATTCCAGATCATCAGTCTTGTTTACTATGGATCTGGCGTTTGAGAGGTAGATGCTTGGCAGTGGAGGTTTTAGTGTCTGTTTCCTGAGCTTAGTCAACAGCCCCACTCTTCAGCCTCGCTTTTGCCTTCACTCCCGACGCCACCTCCTGTCCCTCTTAGACCCGATAACAATCCACGGACAGCCCGCTGGTCTTGCTATCTCGTCCGGAATATTGTGCATGCGATGGAAGTCTCTGCAAACAGTCAGTTTCTTCTGGAAACCGATGTCCAATAAGTCCATACAGTTGTTGTTGAAATTGAAGTCCGGTACAGACGAACAGTTCACAAAAATGCGAACAAAAAGTTCACGAAAATGCTAACAAAAAACATTATGTAATTAGGTAGCTTAAAGTGAATGAGAACGGACCTGTGGTTTTAACCAATCAGCATCAAGTTTGACTTTGCTGAGGCCAGCTAGCAGCCCTACCATTGGTGCAGTGCATGCACATCTTTTGATTGGATACACGATAGAGAGGCAGAGCTATGCAAAGCTGTGCAGACACGTCAATGTGATAAACAGGAAATAAGGAAATGCATCATTTGTGTAGCTTAACAAGTTGTTTTAGTGTTTTCATCCCACAATGGCTGAGGAAGGCGAAGATATTGATTTGGTCACAGATTTAGTTACAACGCCATTCTCAAGAAAAACTTTTCAAGTAAAGCTAGACATTGAAAAGAGACTGTGACGTTAGCAAGTATGACTCAGAAGTGAAAAGTATTTCAAGTTGATAACTACAGATGGTTACCCATGGGTGGCAGGCTCTGAAAAGTAAGTTTGTCAAGGTTCAGGGTTTGTGAGTGAAAAGAGGATCCCAAAGCAGAGGTCTAGTCCGGATGAGTTTTAAACAGTTTATTTAGAAAAAGGCGATTGGGATTTCAGGGAGAAGGATCCGGGTACGGGACGGTGACGAAGGTGTACGGGTGAGGGGAAAGGGTCCGGGTACGGGACGGAGAGGCGAAGGGGTCAGACGGGGGCGAAGATCAGGGCTACGGTACCGAGAGGGGGTCCAGAGAGAGCCAGGGTCGTGATCAGTCCGAGTGTCCGGGGTCCAAGGGGTCCATCCGCGGGGCAAAGGTATCCATGAGGCGTAAGCTGAAGAAGTGTCCAAAATCTGGTCCGGGGTCTAATAATCCAAAAGGCGACAGTCAGGAGGCAAAGGTACATACAGGGGTAAACGAGAACAGGGTGTCCAAAAAACGAGCGAGGTCAAAATCCAGATAGTCAAGTCCAAAAAACATATGCGGGTAGGTATGACTGACGGGACAGATCAATACGAACTAGCGACTGGGGAAAACAAAACTAGGGGTTTAAATACACAGGAGGAGGGGAACCAAACTAGACACAGGTGGACACAATCGGGGTGGAGACAGACAATCACAGACGTGGGAAACAAACCAAAACCCCATCATCTAGAGGCAGATGTGACAAAGTTAATGGTGCTTTTTTCCGGCTTTTTCTCTTCCGGGGTCGCCTCAGCGAATTCCATTATTTGCATATTTGATTAGGCAGGAGTTTTTACGTCAGATGCCCTTCCTGACACAACCCACTGAACGCTCCTTCCGGGAATCTAACCCAGGTCCCCTATGCACCAGCCTGGTGTCTTACCAACTGAAAAGTTAATATTATTAAAATATATATTATTAATGAGTAGCTGGGATAGGCTCCAGTGATCCCCACGACCCTGAAAAGGATAAAGCGGGTTGGAAGATGAATGAATGAATGAATATGAATAGTAAGGTATTGTGGGTAGATTGCATGGCACTGGACCGGCGGCACAGGTGCTGGCCGAGGCACCGGCAGAACGGTCAGTTATTGGTCTACTGAATAGACTAATATAAACACTGCTGTACTTGACTTTATGCTCAGGTGATGCAGTTGTATGTGTTTTGGTCTAAATGCGTCATGTGTCGAGTCATGGATCAGAGTTATGGTTTTAAGAGGTGGATTAAGTCAGGTAGGGTATTAGTGCAGGCCCAGGTCTGAAATGCACGGCCCGCCACTTTATTTACAGATGTT
Source organism: Gymnapogon annona (assembly GCA_029814585.1). Classification (NCBI taxonomy): domain Eukaryota; kingdom Metazoa; phylum Chordata; class Actinopteri; order Kurtiformes; family Apogonidae; genus Gymnapogon; species Gymnapogon annona. Next base: position 21,819,085 of record JAPTHA010000024.1, read on the forward strand.
GGAATTTATGTTAACATATACATTCATGAATTTAATTGCTATCAGAATGTACAAATACTTTCCTGTTTTTAAATTCAAATATTTCTGTATAATGAATGCAGTGGCATTGAAAGAAATTATATAACAGCTTTGGTTTGGTGAGAATGGACTGTCTCATAACATGCTAAAGTTAAAATACACATACTTAGTGGTTGTTTTTATATTGTCTAAATGAGTCTGGGATGTTACTAGCTCATGACATATGTCCTTCTGCTTTGCATGGATTTACAGTGTTAAGATGGCAGGAAACAGTTTGAAACACAAATCCTACGTAGATAACAAAGGGTTCCTTGTTTATGAAAGTGTTTGTGGTGTATGAGATTTTTTTCTGTTATCTCTTCATCAGCACCACAGCAGGTGCCTTGTTTGACAGCTTTGTCCTGGGAAACAAGGGTTTCGGGTACTCAAGGTCAAGGTGCACTGCTAATCCAGGCAGCTGTGTTACCAGTATTAAAATGAGACCAAGGCCGTTTCTAAGTCCCCCTAAAACTGATGTCATGACAACAACATAGTACAAACTACCAAACAGTGGAGGTCCTGTTAATGATGGTCCTAATTCAATGTTAGCACAAGGATCAAGTTCACTACTTCATGCACAATTTTTGCATATGCTTATGTACATCATAAACGTAAGTTTTGGGTGCACAACTAGATTAACCATGTCCCAACATATCCAAGGGCGTGTTAAACAAATGAAATACAGGTTTCCAATGCTGAAGAATTGGTTTATTTAAAAACTCTAATCAAAAATAGATGATATATAAAGATTTGCTTTACATGAGCTGGTCTTTTCTCTGCTGCTTCTTTTTGCTGCTGAAAAATATAATAATAAGAAAGTTGAGTTAGAATGGTGATTGAATTCATTGTGTTTATCGTGGTTTAATTTTGTGAAAGCCATTGTTTAAATTATAAAATATTAAAATATTCAACAAAATTCCCTGGCTGGATAGCTCAATTGGTAAGGCACCCTGCTGGTGCATGGGGATCCTGGGTTTGATTCCCAGGGTGAGCGTCCAGTGGGTTGTGTCAGGAAGGGCATCCAACGTAAAAACTCCTGCCAAATCTAATATGCGAATTGGATTAGCTGTGGCGACCCCGAAAGGGAAAAATCCAAATGAAAGAAAATATTAAAGTAACTAAAATCTCCGTATCTAATTCTTTTGATATTGACATATCATGTCTTATATTTATATTTTGGCAGACTTTATGAACTTTTTATAAATATGTGATGCATTTAGATGTAAACCTGACATTGATTTGTTTGAATTCATATACAATCAAACCTCAGTACTCGAACCAAAAGTTCCAATTTTTTCCTGACTCAGTGGCCAAACCAAAACCTGGAGTTCCAATTCAGCTCTACTCGGCCACCCAACTGTTTTACTCGGCCACCCAACGATACCCGAGTAACCGAAGTGGTCTGCCAACTCGCCGTGTGGTCTCCCTATTATTTGGACGGTGACTTTGGAATAATGTCTCAGAAGAAAAGCAGTAATACTTGTAGTGCTGGGGGATTCAAACATCACGGACTGTAGCAGTATTTAAAGAGTTATCCATCGACATTTACTTCTGGGTGCAAAATTGTGCATACTAAGACTGTCCTATCTTTTGTATGGGGGGGTTGGGTTCTTCTGCACACACCCCATTTATGATGTCTGTATGGAACTCAAAATACAGGAGTCGTGTAACATATTACATTTGAGATAGTAATATTGGTAGGTAAGGAATTCATTTTAAATATCAGTAACAAGTAACTGTAATGTCTTACAGTTTGTAAGTAACTTGCACAATGCTGCTGAGTCACGTTGGTGAACTGCTCTCCTCTTGGAGAGTTTGTGAGTATGTCCAAATGTGTGCGGCGCGACCTCATGAACATGCACTTTGAACATGTTCAAAAAATGTCAAGTCATAAAAGTTTATATCTACATCAGAACAGGTGAAATAATCACGTGCTAGTGGTGCATAATGTAGATGAATGAAGGTTTGAAAGGAAAATACTTCAGGTTCAAGGGCCCCAGTGACCCCTGCGACCCTGCAAAAGGATGCAGCGGGTTTGGAAGATGAATGAATGAATGAATGAACAAAAAAGCCTTGTTGGCCCAAACCCTTAACCAACAGGTCTGCTCACTGAATTAGAATATCAAGTTTTTTCCCCAATTTTGAGCATTTTGTCAAAATAGTTGCTTTTTGCTTAACAGGCAGGGTAAATTTTGATGCTTATCAGAAAATGTATGCCATCACATTTGTATCAAATTTTCTGTAGACATGAAAGAATTTCACGGACAAAAATACTGTGCACCCCTCACTACACCCAACATGAAGACCAACATCTTGAGTTAAATATGAAAACTTTGAATGTAAAACAGTGCGAGAGCCTGGTCATTATTGCTTGCAGCTTTTTTTAAAATCACTTTTATTATTTTTAGCAGTTTTTGTGCAGTATTTTTTGCACTTTTAGTTTTATCAAAATGCTTTTTGACCTAGTCTTTTTGGTTTACTAACATCAGAGGAACCTTTTTTAAATACAGCACAAGCTAATAAATTAAAATCTCTGAATTCAGATGGAAATGTTATGTTATGTGTGTAAAAAGCTGAACACATGGTGTCTGAGAGCTCCGCTGTCTTGGGGTCTGACTAATGTGGTGTTGCAGCCCCCAGGGGACCCTGGCCAGAGCTAATTTAATTGGTTTCCAGAGAATACTAATGAGATTTAATGTTGAGATAACAGATCCCCAAACAAGGAGTGACCACTGACAGCATGTGTATCTGTCGTAACAAACATGTCACAGCAATGTGAGGGACTGGAAGGGAATTGTTCCAACCCTTGTTCTGGCAGACACACATTACACTTTGTATTTTGTTACAGCAGCATTGCCCTTGATATAGACAGCATCTACAGAAAAGAATTTTACACATGAATATACAGAATAGCAGCATACTGTAAAGTACCTGCACATATAAATGGCATTGAATTTAGCATTATAATGCTGGTTTACGGCAGGAAAAATAGTCTTGTATTTTTTATATTTTCATCAGATCTTCATTTTAATGTAGTTCGATTAAGATTTAAGTTTAATTTCAATTACTCTTTTTGAGATTTTAGTGTTTGTAGTCAATTCGGTTAAAATATTTTTTCCTCTAAATTTGCATTATATCTGCTAAGTTTTAATGATAAATATTTTTATACAGCATAATACGTGTAAAATATTTATTAGTAATTACTACACACTGTAAAATCTCAGGATATCAGGTAAATTTTATGACTCAAGAAATAAAGGCAACATTTATTTGTATAACAGATAAGGGAAACTATTCAGTACATGCACATCACATACTTAAATCATTTACTAATGAAAACCTAAAAATTTTAGTAAAACGTTTATTATATCAGCATACATATATTTTCAAGAACCGATATTGTTCAATAGAATGCAGTGAAATGTTAACAACTAGACCTTTAGTAGATTTGATGTCTTAATATTTAGATAATAATTTATAGTACTGTTTACACTGATGTGTAATATTTACACTGTTTATGGTACTGGTTACACTGAATTACTGTTTATAGTACTGTTTACACTGATATGTAATGTTTTTCCCTGTTTATAGTACTGTTTACATTGATGTGCAGTATTTTCACTGTTTATAGTACTGTTTACATTGTTGTGCAATTTTCACACGGTTTTCAGTACTGTTTAGATTGTTACATTGTTACTGTCCATCTTATTTTTATTGACTGTGTGAATTTTTGTTGTCACCTTGCACTGCAGCCACTTATGGCTTTGGATTAATTTCAGCAATTTTGCACTTTTGTATTTTCCATATTTATTTTGGGTATCAGTTGCCAATCTATGACATTTCGTTACCAGATTCATCGTGTGTGTCTGTGTAATGACAATAAAGGAAGTCCAAGTCTAAGTCTATAATAATGTACATTTTTGTCTTCCCTGCGATGAACTGACGATTTGTCCAGGGCAGGGGTCCCCAACCTTTTTGGAACTGGGGGCTACTTCAGGGTCTCTGAGTAATACGATGGGCTACCAGTTTGATACACACCGATGAAACAACAAAGTATGGACAATTTATAGATTATTATTAATAATTAATGACATTCATCTATAATAGGGGTCATACGCACATTTTGTGTCATGTTTGTAACATTGTATTCCTTTTTTATAATTTTATTTATCTATGGTTGTTTTTTTTAACATTTATAATGATTTCTTTCGGGTTTTTCTCTTTCAGGGTAACCACAGCGAATCCAATTCACATATTTGATTTGGCAAGACTTCTTACATCGGATGCCCTTCCTTATACAACCCACTTGACACTCATGCCGGGAATCGAACCCGGGACCCCAAGGAACCAGCCCGGTACCTTACCAACTGAGCTATATAGGTGTTCTAACATTTATAATAAAATTATGTTTTAACATTTGTTTGTTTGTTAAAACATTAGAAATGTTTTAACATTTATAATAAAACATATTAATCAAGAAAATCAAAAGTAGAAAAAAAAAACAATGCAAGCATGTACCAGTTGTATTTCTGACCAATTTCACCTTTTCTAAATTCTCATATGTGTCAAGACATGTTAATTATAAACAGATCAATGTTGTAAACATGAACCCAGTATCATTTCTAGTAATCACGTCAGTCAAACCCAGATGAACAGGTCCGAGTCAGCTGTCTGAGCGTATGCGCAGACAGCAAACATCGAGCTGGACATTAGCATTAGCAGATATTAGCCTCTTTAGGTACGCCTTTGTCAGTGAGGGCTGATAGCTGGACATTAGCATTAGCGGATAATAGCCTCCTTAGCTCCGCCTTCGTCGGGATGTGAATCACTGAATGAATGATACCTGTGTTGAAGCACTGCTTCTTGGTGGATGTAGTGAATATGGACCAGTGTT
>JAPTHA010000024.1:21918889-21930161 GCA_029814585.1 Gymnapogon annona
TATAAACGGTGAAAGTACCACATATCAATGTAAACAGTACTATAAATAGAGAGAATACTGCACATCAGTGTAAACAGTACTATAAACAGTGAAAGTACCACTACAATTTATATCATTGTGTGTGTGTGTGTGTGAATACCAAGTGGATCCCCTTCACCCACATACAGCTGTGTGTTCTCTTCATTTATAAACTTGTTCCTATTATGTAAACTAATGTTAGATCATGTGTAATACATAATCCAATGTACACCATGTGTTCCTACAGACGTGGATGTGACCCAGTGATGAGGGGATAAGGGACTTTTTTATTTTATTAGTGGTCGTAGTTTGTGAGTTTTGTCTGTTTGTGCTCCAGATGAGTTTGACGCCTACATCATCGTGTCTTTCGTCAACGCTACTCTGGTGCTGTCCATCGGAGAGACCGTAGAGGAAGTGACAGACTCTGGTTTCCTGGGGACGACGCCCACACTGTCCTGCTCACTACTCGGTGAAGACGCTCTGGTCCAGGTGAGTGACACGTGAACACCATGTTGTAGGAACTACTCTCTCCAGGGGAACCTTATGGTTGTACATTCACACACTCGCACAGACAGTAGAACCATGTACCAACACTGACCTAATACTAATACTGCATCCACCAAAGTACTGCAACACACACACACACAGTAGAACCATGTACCAACACTGACCTAATACTAATACTGCATCCACCAAAGTACTGCAACACACACACACACAGTAGAACCATGTACCAACACTGACCTAATACTAATACTGCATCCACCAAAGTACTGCAACACACACACACTACAACTAACACACACACACTACAACTAACACACACACACAGGGATGGAAAATTATCTATATTTATATACAGAATAATATAGAATACAAATGAGTCCAAGACGATCTCCATAAAGTGTTTAATAACAGCAGAGTGAAGGTGGATTTAACCTCATACATCCCATAATTAACATTTATTCATGAACATTTATTCGTTAATAACTGCGACCTGATCACAGCCTATAGCGCTATATTCACCCCTACACACTCTCTCTACTGCAAGACCTGGAAATAATGGGTGTGGCCTGAGCTCCACCAATCAGCAAACACCACCTCATATAGTTCCTGTACAACTAAAAAAGACCCTGTCTGTGAGGAGGAAAGACAAAGGTTATAGGAACTCCAACGGTTCCTACAGTGGGAAAGCGTCTATTGTATCCTGATGAAAGAAGCTAATGCTCTTCATTTTCCCACGTTTGTTTGAATTATTTGCCTCTGACACAAATGAACGCGTGGTGGTGTCTGCAGGTCTATCCAGACGGCATTCGCCACATCAGAGCAGATAAACGTGTCAACGAGTGGAAGACCCCCGGCAAAAAAACCATCGTCCGCTGTGCCGTGAACCAGAGGCAGGTGGTCATCGCTCTGACCGGGGGGGAGCTGGTCTACTTCGAAATGGACCCAGTAAGAGAGCTGTAGTCCATCTGGCATGGCTTTTGTTGTGTTTTGTCTGTTGTCTCTGATCCTGTCATTGTTTGTGCTTTGTCTGTTGTCTCTGATCCTGTCATTATGCATGTGTGTTTTGTCTGTTGTCTCTGATCCTGTCATTATGTGTGTGTTTTGTCTGTTGTCTCTGATCCTGTCATTATATGTGTGTGTTTTGTCTGTTGTCTCTGTTCCTGTCATTGCGTGTGTGTTTTGTCTGTTGTCTCTGCTCCTGTCTGTCTGTGTGTGTGTGTGTGTTTTGTCTACTGTCTCTGTTCCTGTCGTGTGTGTGTTTTGTCTGTTGTCTCTGTTCCTGTCTGTGTGTGTGTGTGTGTTTTGTCCGTTGTCTCTGAGGTAGACGTATATTGATGCTGCAGTCAGCTTCACTCAATGGTTGCTGTGAACATAAACTACAACACATTAAAGATTAAAACAAACTAGCGATAACTACCAAACAATGTCACATACATCCACACTAAAAACACACATCATGACTGTCATATTGTCTCGGGAAAAACTGTCCTCTTGAGGTGATGTTTGTGCAGACGGTGTTGGTGTCAGTGGTGTGTGTGTGTGTGTGTTCCTCTGTGCAGTCGGGGCAGCTCAACGAGTACACGGAGCGGAAGGAGATGTCTGCAGACGTGGTGTGTATGAGCCTGGCTAACGTCCCCCCCGGAGAGCAGCGGTCCAGGTTCCTGGCCGTGGGCCTCGTGGACAACACCGTGAGAATCATCTCCCTGGACCCGTCGGTAAGACACCGAGTGGAAGATAGAATATACAGAATATATAGTGGCGCCGCCGCTCCGAGTCCGCTGGAATCACTCACAATCCAGAATCCGATTGTCACTGTAGAGCACAGGTGTCAAACATGTGGCCCGGGGGCCAAATCCAGCCCTCCAAAGGGTCCAGTCTGGCCCTGCAGAAGAATCTGTGCTGAAATGACACTACAAATACAAATACAAATACTGTACTGAAATGACACAAGATATTAACGATAATATGAGTTCAGGTTCCACCTTCAGACCAAGTCAATCTCATGTGGGTCAGATCGATAAAACACTAACACTACATACTACACAATACAACATAATAGCCTCAAAATACTCACCACTCCAAATGTGATCATGTATTCACAGTAAAACAAAGTAGAATTTCACAAAAAATTGGAATAACCTGAACAATTGTGAACAACCTGAAATCACTTAAAAGAAGTCAGTGCAATTTACAAATATTTAGCCTGTTATTAAATATTATGTCAATTATAATGTACTGTACATGTGTAAATGTTAAATTGAAGTATAATATTGTTAAAAATGCACTTATCTTTTCAGTTTGTTCGTGTTTATTCCACACTGGAGCCCTACAGGCCCACACTGGAGCCCTACCTATTGGTACACATCATGGCTCCATCTGTCAGATATTCTGTGCAGGCCTGTTTCCTTACTTATTTATTTATTTTCCATTATTTTGGATCCCAGACCACTTTGAGAAGAGGAACCCTGGAATTGAATGTGTCCACATACTTTTGTCCACCCAGTGTGCTGTATCTACTGTATGTTGCCTGATAGTGGTACCAGTGCACACCAGGCCCATAGGCAGAATTGTTAAAGGTCACTGGCACTGGTTCTGGTACTGGGTGTGGTGGATGCTGACGGTACAAGTGCAGATGCTGTGTCCTGTCTATTGCAGAGTGCAGGGGTGGTGACCTGCTGTGTGTGTGTGTGTGTGTGTGTGTGTGTGTGTGTGTGTGTGTGTGCTGTGCAGGACTGTCTGCAGCCTCTGAGTATGCAGGCTCTGCCCGCTCAGCCTGAGAGTCTGTGCATCGTGGAGATGGGTGGTGTGGAGAAGCAGGACGAGCTCGGAGAGAAGGGAACCATCGGCTTCCTCTACCTCAACATAGGCCTTCAGGTATTCACCCACAGTGCTGGATAGTACAGCTTCATTACTACTACACACACACTAGTTTGTACACACTGATCCCTCTCCTATGGCAGTAGGGTCGCTCCAGTGCCACCCACCAGAAGGGTAGATGGCAAAGTAGAGGCGAGATAGTTATAGTATAGTATTTAATAGTATTTTTTTTAATTTACAACAGTGGGTTATGGCATTCAGGTTCAATTACTGCCAACGTATGGCGTGCATCCATCTTAGACTTACCATCCCATAATCTCCTTTACCCGTATCTCCAGGTTCACCCTGTATGCATGTGGGACTAAATGTCTTCCTGAATGATCAATAAAGTTCTGTCTATTGTGATGTAATGATGGTGTGTGTACAATGTGTGTTAGACCTGGTGTTGTACGCCTCTCTCCTCGCATTAGTCGGTGCCGTTTCCTCATAACCCTTGAGCTCAGTAACGTGAGTGCCTCTGGTGTTTTCTCAGAACGGCGTCCTCCTGCGGACGGTTCTGGATCCGGTGACCGGCGACCTGTCCGACACCAGAACCCGATACCTGGGTTCACGACCGGTGAAGCTCTTCAGAGTCCGGATGCAGGGACAGGAAGCTGTATGTGACTCACGCGTGACTTTGACGACCCTGATTGAATTGATGATCTGGGCCATTTGTCGATGTGTCATTTTTGAGTCCGGATAACCTGTTTTTTTATAGATTTTTTTCTCATGTGTTGGCACTCTCAGGTGTTGGCCATGTCCAGTCGCTCGTGGCTCAGCTACTCGTATCAGTCTCGCTTCCATCTCACCCCTTTGTCCTATGAGACTCTGGAATACGCCTCTGGTTTTGCATCTGAGCAGTGTCCAGAAGGCATAGTGGCCATCTCCACCAACACCCTGAGGTACAGACACACTTGGAAATATGCTCACTATGTGGACAAAAGTCTGTGGACAGGGTGAATCCAGGCGTCAACTATACACTGACATTAGTAGTTATTGTTTTGGATCCCAGACCCCTGGTAGAAACACACACCTGGACTCAACCTGTCCACATACTTTTGGGCACATACTGGACGACCTGGTAGAGAACACACATCTGGACTCAACCTGTCCACATACTTTTGGACACATACTGGATGACCTGGTAGAGAACACACATCTGGACTCAACCCGTCCACATACTTTTGGACACATAGTGTGTGTACTATTGGCAGCGCTGTGATTGTACGTGGGTGGAACTAAAGTTCCAGTCCATAAATCCATCCTTAGACCTGGACGTTGTTATTTTCTTTTTTTCTCTGGTCGCTGTGTCTGACAGGATCTTGGCGTTGGAGAAATTGGGCGCCGTCTTCAACCAGGTGGCGTTTCCTCTTCAGTACACACCCAGGAAGTTCGTCATTCACCCAGAAACCAACAACCTGATTTTGATTGAGACGGACCACAACGCCTACACCGAGGCCACCAAAGCGCAGAGGAAGCAGCAGATGGCGGAGGTACATATCATATCGTACATATCATCCCCATAGACCGGGGGGGGGGCAACAGGAGGCTTCATGTCTTGAAGGCTTGTAACATGTACATGGTTCCAGATGTCGGTGCAGTTAGGATTGAACTGTTGATAGAAGTCATACGTATATGGACTTATATATAGTCAGAACCCAACATAAACCCAGTGTGTCCATCCACCGTCATTGATGCAACTCCATGGCTCTGTTGATTTATTTATATATTAGTTACATTGCACACAGGCTTAAGTTACACTGCACATATTTTTATATTTCTTTTGATATTATAGTGGAATATACTATCAATTTATGCTTCCTGATTGGAAGCATTGGTTCAATTTTATTATTTTACTACGATGTCTATTTTATGCACCAAACCACCAAAGCAAATTAAATAGAAGTGTAAACCTACTTGGCAATAAAACTAATTCTGATCTGATGTTTGTGTGGGTGTGTGTGTGTGTGTGTGTGTATGTGTGTGTGTGTGTATATATATATATATATATATATAATATACACACACAATATTTCCAATGTACAATATTCCTTAACTGCCACTACCATGCTCTCTACTGCACTTTTTTATCCATATGGCTCTGTTGTATATATATTTATATATTTTACTTCCATTTTATTTTACTTTATTTTATATTTACTACTACATCTTGCACTGAGAGTTGTCGCGTAATTTCGTCGTACTTGTATGATGACAATAAAAGGATTTGAGATATATGTATGTATGTATATATATATATATATATATATTTACATACACACACACACACACACACACACACATACATACTTGGCCCCCCAGCCGCATGTTTGACACCTGCGGCCTAGACCCACAGATGAAAACTAGAAGAACCGTTATTTATAGTCTTATCGCAAAAATGTTAACAACCATCCTATATAATTACAATCATCTGTTCACATTCATTGAGGCTCAAGTAATTTTGTCAACAGAAAACACATACACAATAACAAAAAACAGAAAATGAACAACGCAGAGGTATGAATGAAATGATGTATTAGTAAATACATCTGGTATTTATAGAGATGTAGATATTTATAGAATCTCATTAAGTTTCAGGATGAACATTTGCAGTTGTTCTTCATTATGACGGTAAAAATTCCAGTCTGTATTATTTTCCATCAATGAAAACTAATGGCCCGATATTAAAATTAAGTTCTTCCTGGAAAAAAAGGGGTAAATGATTGTCAAACATTGCACACTGTTGTTGCAACAATAACCTAACAAAACGTCGGCCTGTTCTAATGTGCGTGTGATGGTACGATTTGTATTTTGAAGAGTAAAGGTATGATTTTGCAGAGGTCCTCCGTGTGTGTGATGATGTCATGACCAGTACTGAGACCTGGCTTCAGGTTCAGGACGTCCCATCGAGCTGTTGGTGCGTGTGGTGTTTGTAGGAGATGGTGGAGGCCGCCGGCGAGGACGAAAGAGAGCTGGCCGCTGAGATGGCCGCCGCTTTCCTCAATGAGAACCTGCCCGAAGCCATCTTTGGGTCCCCTAAAGCCGGCGCGGGGCAGTGGGCGTCGCTGGTCCGACTGGTCAACCCCATCCAGGGCTCCACGCTGGACCAGGTGCAGCTGGAGCAGAACGAAGCTGCATTCAGGTACAAACAGGTGTCAGCGGTCGGGGAAGGAGGAGGGGTCCAGCGGAACAGGAAGTGTAGGAGTCTGTGGAGACGTCATGTACATGAGGAATAGGTTTACAAAATACTGTTCAGGGGTTGAGGTTACACCCAAGAAGTTTCTCTTATTGTGTATTTTATTTTAGGATCAGAGACAACAGACAAAACACACACAATGGCAGGATCAGAGACGACAGACAAAACACACACAATGACAGGATCAGAGACGACAGACAAAACGCAGACATTCAATGACAGGATCAGAGACAACAGACAAAACACACACACACACACACACAATGACAGGATCAGAGACAAAACACACACAGTGGCAGGACCAGAGACAACAGGCACAACACACACACATTGACAGGATCAGAGACAACAGACAAAACACACACACACAAAGACAAGATCAGAGACAACAGACAAAACACATTCAATGACAAGATCAGAGACAAAATACACACATGACGCTAGGATCACAGACACAACACACAATGACAGGATCAGAGACAACAGACAAAACACATGCACCCACAATGACAGAATCAGAGACAAAACACACACGATGTAGCATCACAGACAACAGACACAACACTCATACACAATGACAAGATCAGAGACAACAGACACAACACACACCCACAATGACAGGATCAGAGACAACAGACAAAACATACACACCCACAATGACAGGATCGGAGACAACAGACAAAACACACACAATGGCAGGATCAGAGACAACAGACAAAACACACATTGGAAGGGGGTGTGGTCTAATTTCAACTGTTGACTTGTTCAACCACATCTGGATTGAAGGGGGCGTGGTCTAATTGCCACTTTCTATCAATACATTTCTTAGTGATTGAATTTCTGTCAGTTTCTTCACACACTTTGACACATACTTTGAGTTTAGTTCCATGTACTAGTACTCAGACTTCAGGGTCATGTACTAGTACACAGACTCATGTACAAGTACACAGACTTCAGGGTTGTGTACTAGTACACTGACTTCAGGGTCGAGTTCTAGTACACAGACTTCAGGGTCATGTACTAGTACACAGACTTCAGGGTTTTCAGTATCTTGCAGGTTTTGTGATGATACCGTGGCTGTTTTTCTCAGTGTGGCAGTGTGTCGCTTCACCAACACCGGAGACGACTGGTACGTTCTAGTGGGCGTGGCCCGGGACATGATTCTCAACCCCAGGTCTGTGGGCGGCGGCTTCATCTACACGTACCGGCTCACCGGCGGCGGGGAGAAGCTGGAGTTTGTGCATAAGGTGGGTTTCATTTGGCATTTAGACCGTCTCCTGCAACACATGAGCTCAGGCCGACGGAATCATGTCAGTTCACTCACTACCCAGTCCGAGCTGAAGTGGGCGGAGCTATATCTACAAAAGTCAACTGTATTAACGGCCCCTCGTTATCGTTATCATCTCTGGGACTTCAATCATGTCTATGTGGACGCTGTGCAAGAAGTCAATTTGTTGTGTTTCTGCTCTGTTCTGCTCTGTTCTTTTTTTCTACTCTTTGTATTACTGCTGTGTGTGAAATGTGTGAAATGTCCCCAGAATTCCCCAGAAACTGGATCAGGGCGGAGGCCGGCCCACATGTGTCCGTTACCTGATGGGGATTAAGGGGAAGTGACTCATGGCTGCAGGATTACACTGGGCCAGAGTCACTTGTTTTCCCATTAGAGGAATTTCCCAACCACTGAGCCAGAGCAGAAATGTTGGGGTGTTTGTGTTGAGATGAGTCGCCAACGAGCACCAAGAGCAGCGACGGAAGAGACACTCAGAGTAGTGTGATCAAGAGCAACAGCAACCTGTCAATCACAGCAACTGGAGCAACTGTTTATGCAGGAACAAGAACATCCATTTATGAACATGTTTACACTTAAAATTATGTCAACAAAATTATGCAACAAAAACTATGTCAGAGCCTCTCAACGTCTAAAACGGGTCATATCTGATGAACAGATGAATAAGTGTATTTACACCAATTATTGACATGTATTGATAGAATTAATGGATCAGCAGGTATTAAACACATACATCAGTAGATGATTATTGACATGTATTGATAATTAGTGGCTGGTTGTGTGGCGTCGTGGTCTGGACCGCAGGGTTCACCGGGTGTTGTCCAGGCGACACCGTTAATGTGTTGTCGTGGGTTAAAGGTCGTTTGCTGAGATTCTTTTGTCTGAAATCGTGCTGAAAAGGTTGAAATGCCTGGTGTTTGTAATTGACAGACGCCGGTGGAGGACGTGCCGTTGGCCATTGCTCCGTTCCAGGGGCGTGTCCTGGTGGGAGTCGGGAAACTCCTGCGGATCTACGACCTGGGGAAGAAGAAGCTCCTGCGTAAATGTGAGAACAAGGTAAGATGGAGACGGAGGAGTCGGAGCCAAGAGTCTTGTCAGAGTCTTCACCACATAGTCCTGCAGCCGTAGGCGTAGCGTTATCGCTGAGCGTTGTCCACGTTCCTCCGCAGCACGTTCCCAACCTGGTGACGGGCATCCACACCATCGGGCAGCGCGTCATCATCTCCGACGTGCAGGAGAGTCTGTTCTGGGTCCGATACAGACGCAACGAGAACCAGCTCATCATCTTCGCCGATGACACGTACCCCCGCTGGGTGACCACGGCCTGTCTGCTGGACTACGACACCATGGCGTCCGCCGACAAGTTCGGGAACATCAGCATCGTAAGCAGTGGGAGGCGGAGCTTATTGTGTGTTAGAATATATAAGTGTGTTAGAATGCAGGGATGTCAGCGTCATATGAGGGGGGTTAGTGTTATGGGGGGGGGGGCGGCATCGTGTTGGAATATTAAAATGAAAATGTCCAATTGTCATGTCTAATTTTTCCAGGTGCGTCTCCCTCCAAACACAAGCGACGATGTGGATGAGGACCCCACTGGGAACAAGGCATTATGGGACAGAGGCCTCCTTAACGGAGCATCACAGAAGGTACAGACACTTCTCCAGGTCGTACGTTCATTTACACCTGTCATCACTGCAGCAATAATGCAAAACTAGAGGGGCTCACACTGGCCACCACACAGAACAATATAGAGGTATAGAGGCAATATATATAGACATAGACTAGACTTCCTTTATTGTCATTACACAGACACACAATGAATCTGCTAACGAAATGTCATAAATACACATACATATACATATATGTGTGTGTGTGTGGGCTACATGCACTGTTTCATATTGGTTGGGTTGTGGGGGGGCGTTACATGCAATATTTCATATTGGTTTATTTATTTACAGAGTGGTGATGTTGATGTTTGTTATTTTTCATCCGTTCATTAATAATAATATAATCAATTTTATTTGTATTGCACTTTACATTTGAAAGCAAATCTCAAAGTGCTACAGAGACATTCAAATCACAACAATAACAATAGTTCTAAAATACAATAAAAGCAATAAAATACAAAGTAAAAATGGTAACACAATAAGAAATACTACAATACAAAAGTTAAAACTTACACTAAATAAGCGTTGTGAAATAAAAACGTTTTAAGACCTGATTTAAAAGTGTCCAGCGCCTGTAGCGCCCTCAGGTGCGGGCGCAGGGCATTCCACAGGCGTGCTGCTGCAGCCTGCAGGGCTCTGTCTCCCATAGTGGGGAGCTTCGTCTGGGGGAGCTGTAGCAGGTTGTTGTGGGCGGAGCGGAGGCGTCTGGAGGCGTTGTGGTGTCAGTAGTTGTTGTAGGTACACTGGTGAGGTGCCCTAGACACACTGACAGGTCAGGAGCTAGGCTTTATAGCCTCTCCTCAACCTAACAGGGAGACAGTGCAGTTTCTGGAGGATGGGGGTTATGTGATGAGTTTTGGGCCCCCTCATCAGGATCCTGGCAGCACAGTTCTGGATGGACTGCAGGCGTTGCAGGTTCCTGCCAGAGATCCCCATGAGTGCATTACAGTAGTGCAGCCTGGACCAGCTTCTCAGCGTCGGCCAGGAAAGAAAGGGACGTCATTTTGAAATGTTCCAGAGGTGAAAGAAAGCCGTCTTACATATATGTTGAACATGGAAGTCACAGGAGAGGGTGGGGTCAGAAGTCTGGAGTCTGTGGAGGAGGTTGGAGTGGTGGACGGTGTCCAAGGCACTAAATCTATGGACAGAATTATCTACAGTACAATGTGGATACACTGTGTTATCTCACAGATGAAGACTCTGACATTTGATTAAAGCGGCCTTAAAAAAGGTCTCAACTGTAACTCCCCTGAACCTGAGGCCCTGGTTTAGTGGCCCCCGTCAGCAGGTGGAGCTGGAACGCATCTGTTCCCTGGAGCTGGGACCAATGGGACTGTGAAATGGCAGTGGGCCTGTAGTGGTGTGTCAGGGGTGAGTGTGAGGCCTCCGCTGGTCCGTGCACTAGCGTCCACATGCACTAACGGAGTCACCTCGCTGTGTTGAGTGTGGATGTTGCATTTGCTGCGTCTGAGTCCTTTAACGACTCTGGCCTCAAACACCGATGTGCCGCCTCCACTGCTCCGACCTCCAGCCGCTGCTGTGCATAACACCGGCCACCACAAGTTTAACACACACGCGCACACACACACGCATATAGCGTCAACCATCCCCCATTTGAATCCTGGTCAGAAAGTGTTGAGGTAGCAGACGGACTGGGAAAGTCCCTCGTGTGTGTGTGTGTGTGTGTGTGTGTGTGTGTGTGTGTGTGTGTGTGTGTGTGTGTGTGTGTGTGTGTGTGTG
>JAPTHA010000024.1:22141520-22156666 GCA_029814585.1 Gymnapogon annona
ATGTTGATGTACTTTATCAATGGTTCATATCTTGTAGTACATCCTACTGCTGTTTTTACTACAGTAGGTTATTTTCTTGTTCACACAACTGTTGACTTCAACCACACCTGGATTGGAAAGGGGGGTGGGTTGTTACAATAAACTGTTTATTTAATTACTCATACTTGTTAAACTATTAGGAATATTAAAGCAATGTATACATTTTGAGATAAATTGTGGTCAACCCAAATAACTATTTTTAAGCCAAGTCCCATTAATTAACCTTTATAAACACTAAAACCTTCTTTACTTGGGTTTTGCGTACATGCACGTGTACACTACATTTGAACAATAGACAAATATATCCTAATTTTTATTTCTTCAAAATTTTAAAAAAGACTTCAAAAGTCTTATCTGTCAATGACCCATATAAACATATTTTTTTGCCCTTCTTCAGTCTAATGAGTGGGCCTCCCTGTTGTTGTATTTTTGTCTGCTTGGGGTCCTTCACCTGTCAGGTCACTGCTCTCGATGCGTTTGAGGTCGGCGTCCACCCAGAACAGTTTTCCCAGTTTGTTGTCCAGGGCCAGAGCTACTGGTCTGATGAGTCCGGTGGTGAACAGGGACTCCCTCTCTGTCCCGTCCAGACTGGCTCCTTCAATCTTGGCCGAGCGCTCCTGCACTGTGGTGAAGTACATGTACCTGCAGGACAGACACACACACACACACACACACACACCGTCACTATGGAAACCCACAGCCTGTCACATCACTCTCTCCTGATGGATTTTCCAAACCCACCCTTTCTCGGCGTTGACCACGATGGCCCGGGGCTTGTCTGTGTCGTCCTTGAGGACCACGCCCACCGTGTCCTCATTCATCCTCTGCACGTTGATGGTGTTGGACATCTCGCAGGTCCAGTACACGTGGCGGCTATAGGGGTCCAGGCTCAGGTCGTGCAGCTGGTTCTCCACGGACTGAGCGCTGCTGCTCAGAATCATGTCGGACTGGAAACACACGCCATCAAACACCAACAGGTCAGACTCAGACATGAAGACTGCACACACATGGGGCACCATGGATGACACTGTTGACATGATCCACTAATATGTATGTGCAGACATACATATGTACACACCTGCAGTCATACATAAACAGGTGCAGTCATACATACAGTATATACACACATAACTATATGTGTTACTTCTCTTCAGACATTTCAGGTTGTTTATATTATACTTTATTTTAGTGTAAATACAGGAAAACTACATGCAGATATTTCTATTTACACAGAGTTAAATTTGAAGTTGCGAATATTTATAGGTTATTATGATAATAATTTTCACAGTCTGTATGTGGAACCTGAACTATAATTTTTTTAAATATCTAAAAGGTATAACTTTTTTATTTCATAAATTCATCTGCATCCACATGTTTGACATGTTGGAGCGTTCAGGATGATCAGAATACATGGATGAATGTGATAAGAGACACATCGCTCCAACTGTTCTCATCAGATCCTCTGCTGCTGCTCAAGTGAGAGATGATGAGATGGACGGTTACCATGGTGCCGTCGTCTCTGGCCCTGCGGATGTTCTGCCGTCCGTCCAGCCAGTAGACCAGCCGGTCCAGGGGGTCATAGGTCACGGCTCGCACGTTCCTCAGCACATGTATGGGCAGGATGATGTCCGGACTCTGCTCCCCCAGAACCATCCTGCTGATGCTGGCCTTCTGACTGAACAGCAGGAAACTAGAGGGCGCTGGAAGCACAGACACCGGGAACAAGACGGGTTAGTGGATACACAACTCCTGCAGAGGATGGACTGTATTTAACACCAGGTACAGTCGAACCAACAGACGCTCAGAGAAGCAACATCTGTCCACATACACGCAAATATAAAGTGGCATTTGAAGGGTTAAAATGCAATTATTAAGATTTGTAATAATGGACATGTATAAATGATAAACTGAGGTATAAAATTGTTCAAATTTCACTCATTGTTCTTGATAGTTTTGAGGTTGTTAATGTTATTCATTGTTTTAAAGGACAGTTTGCAGATGTAAACATGTTCATCACATGAGGACAGTTTGGAGTTGTGTGTGTAATTCTGTTACTATTGTATTGGCCCCGTCCACTTCACACCACATATGGCTGAATTTTGTTCCTGAACTAAAATGAGTTTGACAGCCCTGCTTTAGGCTAACAGATTTTAACATTAGTGAAGTGGAAATGATGCCATTGGAAGGAAACAGGACACACTCGTGGTTCTGCTGGAGTTTGTGTGTTTACTCACAGCTACAGTTGTGTCTGTCGGGGTTCAGGGTGTAGTGGGAGGCGCAGCGGCACTGGGCGCCGGCGGGCGTGGCCAGGCACAGGTGGGCACAGTTCCCATTGTTGTGGGAACATTCGTTGGTTCCGTCCTGACGGGAGGAGTGGAACACCAGGATGTCCAGCATCAGTTCCAACTGGCCCTGAACGCACCACGGATTGAGAAGAGAAAAAAAAAAACTCCTATAAACCTGGATTCAACGAACTGATACAATCACATTCACTCATAAACTACATGGACAAAAGTATGTGGACACTTTATTTCCAAAATGGTTTTTGTATAATTTCAACACTGATGTGGTATTTTTTTTCCATGATTGTGATTTTAAATGTCCTACCATTACATTTCTAAACTATTTTTCATGCTGACTGTAAATAATGATAATCTACTGCAAATAACCATACACTTTTTCTCACATGTCACTGAGGGAAAAAACATCTCATAAAATTCAAAGGGAATCTTGATTCCATGTTTTTATGTCATATCTTCATGAACAGCACATCAACGTTATCTTAAAAAAACAACAGCATACTGTTAGAAAACAAAGACCTGAATTCAACATGTCCACATACATTTGGCCAATAATGTACATGCAATGACCGTTATTAAAGCAGGTCCACACCTGCAGAACCACAGTGCGGTTCAGTCCACTGCGTTTATCGGCTCGTTCAATGCTGCGCAGGTTGAAGTCTGTCCAGTAGATGAAGTCCCGGTACTGGGTCAGACCAAAGGGGTGAGGGAGGTCGTCCACTATGATCTCCCTCTGGAGTCCTGGACACAACAACAGTCCCATCAAACAACCAGTATTTACACACCCATTGATGGTACAACAACCAGATCAATCAGTCTACATCCAGTCCTGGTCCAACACTCTGTTGGTGTATAATCATATATGCACATGTACAGCAAGAAGAACTACAATTTAATGGAAAGAACCTCTTGTACAAACTAAAGTGGTTGTATTTATTTATTGTGACCTCCCTTTGGCCTTAACATGCCTTTAACCCTGTCCTTTCAACCATACGACATTTATGACATTCATTTGCTTTTAATTATACATTAATTTTAGGTTTTACAGCTGAGATTTACTGGTTTTTGATGTATTGAACAAAAATAAGCTAAATGGGCCACATAGAAAAAGAAATTCTAAACAAAGTTAACAAAAAAATCAAAATGGCCAAAACAACTACCCCAAAACATACAACATGACCAAAAATAGAAAAAAATCATCAACAAAATGAAAAAAAATTCCAATTAACAAAAATGAACAACAAAAATCAACAAAATAAGCAAAATAACCCCCTCAAAAAACATATAACATGAACAAAAATAAACAAAGTAATCAACAAAATGAACAAAAAGGCGGCCGATCATTCAGTTTGGACCTGGATGGAACTGAGCATGTGCAGTAGGAATCTGTGGGTGTGATGAAAGAATAGAGGGTAGAGTTGAGTGATTTAAGAGTGACTGTTAATGTCATAAACGACAAACTGAAGGGTTGAGCTGAAGGTGTGATTTGTGTGTAGGTACTTGATGGCATGACTGCACGTCCAGACCTTGCATGTTGGTGCTTTCGATCATGCACGTGTCCAAGTCGGTCCAGTAGAGCCGGTGGTCCACGTAGTCGATGGTCAACCCGTTGGCCCGGCCCACTTTGTCCACCAGCGTCATCATGGTGGTTCCGTCCATGTAGGCCCGGGCGATGCGAGGCTTCCCGCCCCATTCGGTCCAGTACATGTACCTGCGGAGACAAACTCGCTCAGTCAGTCCACCAGAGCGTGAGCCCAGGCATCTCACGCAACCTCCTTCCACTTCCGAACCTGTGTTTGATCAAACTCCTCCTTGTTTTTATTGTGAGCAAATGTGTGCAATCGCGGAATGACATCAAATGACCCTGGGCGTGATGACATCACCCACTGACTGACAGGTGTTAAGGCCTCCGACACGCTACAACATGTCATTAACACACTCACACACACACCATGTTAGCAAACGGGTTGAATAGCATCGTCACTGGCTTGGCAGGGAATTATGGGGGCAAACAGGCAGGATGCTGGATGATGTTCCCACATAC
The DNA here is from genome assembly GCA_029814585.1 of Gymnapogon annona. Classification (NCBI taxonomy): domain Eukaryota; kingdom Metazoa; phylum Chordata; class Actinopteri; order Kurtiformes; family Apogonidae; genus Gymnapogon; species Gymnapogon annona. Next base: position 22,145,904 of record JAPTHA010000024.1, read on the forward strand.
CAACACCATGACACAGCTCCACTCTCACTGTGCACAAACGCACCATACATGAAACCATCTGTACTCACCGTGCTCCACGCTCACGGGGCATCTACGGGGCAGCTCATTTAAATTAACATTTATTAATGTTCACGTCAGGGGTGTCAAACCCCCCTGAAGGATCCATAGATATTTTCAAAAATTATAGTTCAGGTTCCATGTCTATATTGGGAAAAATATTACCATAATAACAAAGAAATACAACAAAAAAATTTTCTCTGTGTGAACATAAGTACTTTCATGCAATTTTCTTGTGTTTACACTAAAACAAAGTATAATTTCACAAAAAACATAAATAACCTGAATAGTTATCTAAATATGAATGTATTGCCTTTTGTGTGTGAACATATAGGAATGTTTGAAATATAATCTAAAATATAATAATACTATTAAATATAAACAACCTGAAATGTCTGAAGAGAAGTCAGTGTAATTTTAACAATATTCTACCTGTTATTAAGTGTTTTGTGTATTTGTAGATCCACTGTGATCTGTAAGTTGTAATATAGAGGTATAAATTATAAACTGAAGTGTAATATTGTTGAAATTATATTTATTCTTCTTAATGCAAACAGGGTCAGTGTCATACTCTGATATCTATGGATCTACATCTCAAAATTAATTCATGTAAACCCATGGTGCCTAAGACAGTCTCCTGAGGGATCCCATTCTCAATTGAATGAAACACAGACCTATGATCACTAATAACCTGCCCCTCATTATCATCTGTGGGACTCCAACCATGCATACTGTCTGCGTTGTACAAGAATTCAATTGTTGTATATCTGTCTACTGTTTTTCTACTCTTTGTTTTCTGCTGCTGTGATCTGAAATTTCCCCTAATGGGACAATTAAAGGTATTTATCTACCTATAATCTGAAAACTCCAGAAATCGGGTCATTATGAGTATTGGTATGAATGTAAACAAGCTAATTGACAGGTGACACTGAATGATGAGTGTGGATTCTGATCCTAATTGGGTAAGTCTTACCCGTTGGCCGGGTCCAGTGCCAGGGACCGTGGGTTGTCCAGAGAGCGCGGGTTGTCCAGGTCCTTGCAGACCAGAACCTGCCGGTAATGTCCGTCCAGCCGTGCCACCTCGATGCGGTTGGTGCCTGTGTCGGCCCAGTAAATGTTGCGACCCATCCAGTCGACCGCCATGCCTTCTGGGTAGTCCAGTCCAAACTCTATGACGTGTTCCACAGAGCTGCCGTTCATGTAAGCTCTGCTGATGGTCTGGAAAGAGGAGATGGGTGGGATGAAAATACTGGAACTGGAAAATGGGGGAATTCAGTAAAAATATAAAACACTACCACTTTTCGCCTAAGTGAAATATTGACATTAGAGAATGTGTGATTATATCATGTAATGGCGGTGAGAGACAAAATTGTGGTTATGATGGAAGTCAATGGGGCAATTTTGTCTCTGAGGGAAACCACAGGGAGTATCCAACACTGCAGACAAAAAAAAACCTAATGCAATCAAATTAATGTTGTTGAATATTTCTCCTCGAAAAGTAACGAGAGGGTACTAAATGCATCATGGGAGTATTAAACGCAAACAGGAGTAACAGACACTGGATTTCAAAAGTAGAACTAAACAGGACATTTCTTGCCAATTGTCATGGCACAAGCTGCAACATGACAAAATGAAATGGGGAAAAAAAGAGGAGAATGGAGGGAATAAGAGAGAAGGTTGAAACCAGGAAAATCAAAGTGATGTGATGACAGTGACACTGCGGTGTCAGTGTAACGGTAACACTACCTTGGCCTGTATGTCTGTCCAGTAGATCCTCCTCTCGGAGACGTCAAAGTCCAGAGCAGAGGCCTCTTTGACCCCCGTCAGAGGAATGGCCACGTCGTTGCTGTTGGTTCCCAGAGAGATGCTCCTGATGTTGTCTCTGAGGAGGAAACCCCACAGTGTGGAGTGGATTAACACTAATGTACAAACGGGTTTGGGTACTAGTGGTTCAGCACCTACACACTGTCTGTGTAACTACAGTATATGGACAGGTATGTGTTCTCTAACAGAGGTCTGGATCAAAACAATAATGAGTGATGTCACTGCATAGTTTATATTGGATCAATATCAGTACATTGGTCAATTTGGTTAAATTGTTGTTTTTATTTCCGAAATGCCTGAGGGATGCATTTGACTTCATTTCTCTCTGGGTGGATTTGGCTTTTGTTTTCTTTTCCAAGACAATTATGTTAAATCTTCCATCTCTCTTATATTCTATTTATATATTAATATTTTTCCTGCTCTGAGTGTAACTGATCATTTTCTAAAACAACTAACCATCTACTGTATCACATCTCAGTGAGGAAGGAAAGTCTACCATTAAACCTTAAGGAAATACTGATGGTTATCAACTATATGTATATAAATATTGGGACACATGTCTACAGTGGTAAAATGTCCTCTTGATGATGATTTGACAGATTGGACTCCTCAAATTCTACATAATGGCTGTACAGAGCTCAAGTGGTTTAAGAAATTTGTGAAATATTAAAAAAAAGGATTTAAAAATACAAAAAACAGCTGAAACTTAAAAAGGATGATTTATGTCAGATTTTTTCAGTTTGATGGTTAATTATCTGAACAGACTCTTCCATTGGTGCTGTAGTGTTTACCTGTTGGTGAAGAGCAGGAAGGCTTCAGGCACCACACAGGTCTGCAGATCTGACAGCAGCTCCATCCCCATTGGACAGGCACAGCTGACCGCCTGACGCCGCCAGAAGCACAGGTGACTACAGCCGCCGTTGTCCACAGCACAGCCGTTCGTACCTGAACACACATCCAAGAGACAGGATCAGAGACGGGACCGCCCACCCCCAACACAGACGGAGGACAGGGGATCAGAGATGGGACACCCATGCTCCTTACCGTAGGTCACCATCCCATTAGACCCGCCCTTTCACCATATCTTTCCATCCCTTTAGACTCGCCCACTCACCGCAGGTCTCTGTCCCTTCAGACCCGCCCACTCACCGTAGGCCTCTGTCCCTTTAGACCTGCCCACTCACCGTAGGTCTCGGTGACTTTGGTAGCCTTCAGACCCATCAGGTCCGGCAGCTGGTCGATGATGATCTCTCGGACAGCGGTCAGTTTGTGGACCCTCTCGATGCTGCGCCTCTGCCAGTCCGTCCAGTAGATGTAGTCCCCCAGGAGGGTGAAACCAAAGATATGAGGCAGTTTGTCCTCCAGCAGAGTCTGTCTGTTGCTGCCGTCCACATTGATCACCTAACACAAGGTCAACAGGTCAGCATTTCCACGCCCTCCACAGCCCGGACCCTCGTTACTCATGCAAACATTCCATGTTACTTCACACATTATAGGTTGATATAGTCTGATTACTGTTGACTGTCCTGATCTTACTTAGCGGTTTTCTTTTTAAACTTCAAATTTACTATGTATTGTGTGTCTGCGCTTGTATTCTACTTTTATTCTTCTATTTCATTCTTATTCTTACATTTTATTTTTATTTTTGTGTTATATTTTTGCCCTACTATTCTATTTATACTTTGTCAGGTCGCTGCTGGATGACAGTTTCCCTGTCTGGGATCAATAAAGTATATCCATCCATCTACAGCGACATTGTTCATTTTGTACTCACAATTCATACATGTGGTGTCCAGAAATGCTTCACAAAAATACAAGTAAAATACATTGACAAGAATCAAGACTGAACAGAAAAATGTAGAATTTTCCAGTTAATATTACACCCATTACACTAGTTCAATGAAAAAGAGATAAGTGCAGATATTCAACAACATTCTCTGTGGCCCACTGCTACTGTACAGATGTTTATCAGCTATATGGACATAAATATTGGGACACATAATGTCTACAGCTGTAAGACATCCTGTTGATGAGTGTTTGAGATAAAAACATCAATATTTGATAGTCACGGATTTAAACAAAACAATCCAAACAAAATCAATGCAATATTGACCTCAATATAAACTATATAGTGACATTGGTCATTATTGTCTTGGATCCAGTCCCCTGTTATTAAACACACACCTGGACTCAACCTGTCCACATACTTTTGTCCATATAGTTCATAATCAAAAATACCAATGTAAACCAAACTAACCAATGTTATGATATTGATCCAATATAAACTATATAGTGACATTAGTCACTTTTGTTTTGGATCCAGACCCCTGTTAGAAAACACACACCTGGACTGAGCCTGTCCAAATACTTTTGTCCATACAGTGTCCAACTATGTGTGTGTGTGTGTCTATTTGTGTAGTGAGAGCTATAGTGAAGGAGGCTGTAATTAGCTGTAGCGTCCTGCCCTGGTCTTCGCCTGCTCAGCTATTACTGGACAGAAGGAGACACAAATAGACCCGCTTTTATTTTTGGCATACTACAGTCATCTGTAGCTGCCTGCTACTCTGTGTGTGTGTGTGTGTGTGTGTGTGTGTGTGTTGGACATTTTTCTCCACTGTATGTACACAAGCAGTGCACACATGAAAGCTGAACAGTTGGAAACAGTTGAGTGGAGTGGAGCTGGTGGAATGTGTTGGTTTGTTGACGGTGCCACACACAGTCAGACCGTCTCTGGGATGGAAACACTGAGGTTCGTCCAACCGCAGTGTGTGTGTATGTGTGTTTGTGTGTGTGGGACCACAACTACACAACATGTGTTCACAAGTCTGGTCTGATATGTAAGTTCATGCTGTTTCTGATACATTTGCTCATTACATTTGAATTGAAGACACTTGTTTATTTGTTTATGTCAGGAGCGTCGACGTCACAGTGTGCTGTTGAACACAACATCAAACACACGTCTCTCTGTGACTCATGCGGTTCACTGATTTAGTTTTTTTTTCTTTTTGTCATTATACTCTTCGGGTGTGTGGTTTTTTTGTTTTTGTCTCTTACGTCAGTTTTGTTGTGTCGTCCGAGTATGCGCTGTGTGTACTTGTTCTTCGGTGGTTTTGTTTCTCTGTGTGTTTTGGGTCAAAACAGGTGGAATAACAGAAAAACACAAAAAGTGGAATGGAAGTTTGACAGGTTGGAACTAAATAAGACACTATATAATAACAATAACAGATTTAACTTTGGTTCAGCTCTATATACCCGAGCAGGGCTTGTAGGACCTAGGAGGTCAGAGGTCAACACATGTCTCTATGGGACTCATGCGGTTCACATTTATTTATGTGTGGGTTTTGGTTTTCTTTGTCATTATACCACTTTTGTGTTTTTTGTTTTCTTCGTGTGTTTTGTCTCTTATCTCTGATCATTATCACTGTGTGTGTTTTGTCTGTTGTCTCTGATCATGTCATTCTGTGTGTTTTGTCTGTTGTCTGTGATCCTATCATTGTGTGCGTGTGTTTTGTCTGTTGTCTCTGATCCTGTCATTGTGTGTGTGTGTTTTGTCTGTTGTCTCTGATCCTGTCATTGTGTGTTGTGAATGTTGTCTTGTAGTCTATGAATGGAACTGTAATACTGTCTGATAATAATATAGATTTTAAATGTGGTTGTATTTGTGGTCTTTAGGTGTGTTATTTCTGGGTTCATTGTGGAGACAGTGTTGGTGTTTGTTGCTGCTGCGATGAGCAGTGGTGTATCTGTGGAGTGAATACTCATTTAAATATCCATTCAGAGGGTCGGGGTGATGGGGCAGCAAAAAGAAAAACCCAAGCATTCACTTTGATGGGCCTCTGATCCAGCGGAGGTTCCTGACCTCCTCACAAAAAACCCATTCATTTATCACAGTGACACAATTAGACATGGCCGCCGCAGTCAAAGGAGGCCCTCGCCTCCTCCACCAAAAACCCTTTATCTGCACTGGCTTTTCTCAACAAGAATTATGCACTGGGAGTGTGTGTTTTCACTCTTTTTATTTTTTTTTTTACCTCTTGTCTTTTTTCATTTTGGGTGTGAGAACGTCTCATTTCTTGATGGACATTAGGAGGAGAAAAAAGGACAAAAAAAGAGAACGGCAGAAAGAAGCAAAATAGAAAAACTAACAAAAGGCCTGATCAGATACGGAGGGAAAAGTCACACCGTCACCGGACAGTTCACATACGCACACGCACAAACACACACACACAAAATAACACCAGGATGTTAGTACTATGGTTACTTACATATTAATCATTGTTATAATTACTTTATTACAACTTACATCCTATGATTAGAACTTTCTTTATGTACCTGTGCATGTATGCCTGTGTGTGTATGTGTGTGCCTTTGTGAGTGTTTATGCTTGTGTGTATGTATTTATGTATGTATGTATGTGTGTGTATGTATTTATTTACGTATATATCTATGGATGTATATGCGCCTGTGTGAGTGTGTATGCTTGTGTGTATGTACGTGTGTGTGTGTGTGGATGCATCTTTACATTTCATCCAGTGTTAGTCTTCTGCTGCTTCAGGTCAAGGTCAGGGACAGGGTGTGAATGTGATGCATGGTGTGAGCGTTGAGTGAAGTGTGAGGTGGTTCTATAACGGCAGCATTCCTGCATTATGCGCTAAGTGACGTTAACCCGCCACCGACACAAATTATACCTCCAGTCATTCAACAACAAATCTGCAGGGTGATAAAGAAGACCCCGCAGACGTTCAGCTGCCCGCGGCGCGGACTTTAACAGGATTCTTCTCAGCTGGTGAACACTGTTGCAGGGGTGAGTAACAGAGCCATCAGTCGTCAACGAGGTGCATTTCACTGACGTCAGCAGATAAAACACTCAACGTCTGAATGTTTTCATCCGTTGAAGAAGAACTCCTTTCATTGAGGTTCATAAAGTTCAGTGACGCCATCTTTGTTTGTCAAATCATCACCAACAGGACGTCTCACAGCTGTAGACTATACACGCTTTCACACAGAGGAGGAGCTTTTGTCTTAGTTGTAGTTCCTATTGTGTAGCTGTAATTGAGTTGTAGGAACTACTCCCCCCAGGGGAACTTTTTGGTTGTATATTCACACAGACAGTAGAACATGTACCAACACCGTGACCTAATACTAATACTGCATCCACCAAAGTACTACAACACACACTACAACTAGCACACACACACACACACACACACATACAGGGATGGAAAATGATCTATATTTATGTACAGAATAATATAAAATACCAAATGAGTCCAAGACGATGTGCATAAAGGGTTTAGTCAACAGCAGAGTTAAGGTGCAAGATGCGGAAATGGGCGTGGCCTGAGATCCACCAATCAGCAAACACCCAAGTCAGGCGCTAAAAAGGTTCTAAGAAATATGGTCGTAGTTCGTATTTTCTATGCAGTGGGAATGCACAAAAAAACTGATTCTAGGAACAAAAATTGTTCTAAGAGTTACAAAGGTTAAAAGAACTGAAAAGGTTCCTACAGTGGGAAAGCGCCTCATATTTATGACCCTCTATTGTATAAACTAGAGGGTCATAAATATTGGGACACATCATGTCATAGTATGAAGTGAGTGATGGGCGTTGAAGTGACATGGTTGTATTGAAGTGACTTGAATGTAAAAGGAACACATGGGGCCCAGTGAAAACAAACACACACAGCTGTGGGTTCCAAACAGCTACTGCTCACTCACCACAACACTGCCTCCATCAGCCCACAGTATTACCATGTTAATAGGATACAGAAGAAGAGTCACAACACACACACACACACACACACAGATGTGGGCCAGAGGCTGCTCATCTCCCACAGGAAATGAGACATGCAGCTACTGTCACTCTGTGGTAACGGCGATGGAAGAAGCAGGGACGACCGAGCTGGAAACACACTCTGGAAACTCTGAGCAACAACAGGTGTGTGTGTTATTGCTCTATCTGGCACCACAGACACACACACACACACATACACACACACACACCTCAGCATGGAGTGATGGAAACATGGGAGATATAAACATGTCCTCATCAATCCATTTGATTATCAGGATGGACAGGGTTGAGTCAGTGTTTCCTTAAAGGCTTTTTTGCTCATTGTACCTGTTTAGTGTTTGTTGTGCTCTTTGTGTGTATTTTTGTGAGTATTTTTTTCTTTTTCCTTCTTTTTTTTGTCGGTTGTCTCTGATCTCTGACCTGTCATTGTGGGACGGGAATGCTGCCCTTGTAGTGTATGAAAAATCCAAATAAAATGATTGAAAAAAACAAAACAAAGCCTTGAGATATTGGAGGTCAACCTGCCGCTGTGTATTATGGTCTGTTTCAGCTGCTGTGTGTATGTGCCCGTGTTCTTTTTCTTCAGTGCTTTTGTTTTACTGTGACTTTTGGGTCAATACAGGTGGAATACCAGAAAAACACTACAAGAGGAAGTGAAGTTTGAAGTTTGTTTTTTTACTAAATAAGACACTCAGAATGTACATCAATAATAGACTTGGGATGCTGAACATCAATTGTGAATTGGAACACATTGAATAACAAGGATTTCGATTGGTGCCAGGTTGCACAGAAAGAATACATCATTTGTATTATTTCTGCTTTATTTATTATCAAAATCTGAATGATGTTTTATTTTGGAAAAATTGTGTGTTTGGTTTCTTTGGTTGTAGAGGCCGTTACTCATGTTCTGTTATTGCTAATAAAGTTACACACACAGTGGATTCACGCTTATTGTTATATTTACTAATTTGACGTGGGTCCTATCATTTTATTTTGTCATATTTATCCACCACGACTGTCCATGGAGGTGGATACAAAACAAATACCTTCTTAGAGAAGTGCCTGTATAGATTAAAGTAGGTTGTAATATAAAGGATGAAAACAAGGTGAAAGATGCTGAGGATGTGAACTATTCTGCTGTTGTAACCACTGTTTGGGTTTTTTTCCCCTAATTTTCAATAAATACTCTCGTTCCACAGATTCTTCAATATTGAGAAGGTCAGTGTTTCAACAATATTCCAGTCAGAAAGGTGATGTTACAGCTGGAGAACCCCACAGCACAGAGACTTCCCCCTCAGTGTTCTGGACCTGTGCTGGGCTAGTGTCATATTGTGATGTAAAACACACTGGTCCCTTGGGTGGAGGGTGTGGGGCAGCGTGAGTGCAGCAGCAGGTTGTGGGCAGATGTCTCATCTTTCTTTGGGGCAGACAGTAGGTATGTGCACGATGAGGAGAATATCTTTCACAACGCCGCCCGCTTCTAAATAACGGCTTAAACATGACGTCCAGATTTCCCTGGGATCCTTGTGGACTAAACTGGAGTAACGTTAGCGTTTTTTTGTTCAACTTTTCAGAATCTGCACTAATGTCAACGCAAGAACATGACAGTGCACATTGGTTTGTGGGACATTTCGATGTAAGTCCAAAGTATTCAACCAACAAAAGAAAACTCTGACCTGACGCTGGGGGAAGAGACAGAATCAGAGTTTTAAGCTCACAAAAGTACAGGCCTCCAATCATCATGTAGGTGTCCAGCATCGTCCTCATGTTCTATTATATCAGTAGCAGTTGAAGGTGTGAGGATTGTGTTCTATGTTCTACCCCTGTGGTTCTATAATAGTAGTGGGTGGTTCTTGACTCATTCAGTCTCAGTCCATATATGAGTGACATCATCAATAGTACTACACTGATGTCATCAATAGTACTACACTGATGTCATCAATAGTACTACACTGATGTCATCAATAGTACAACACCGATGTCATCAATAGTACTACACCGATGTCATCAATAGTACTACACCGATGTCATCAATAGTACTACACTGATGTCATCAATAGTACTACACCGATGTCATCAATAGTACTACACCGATGTCATCAACAGTACTACACCAATGTCATCAATAGTACTACACTGATTTCATCAATAGTACTACACTGATGTCATCAATAGTACTACACTGATGTCATCAATAGTACTACACTGATATGTGGAACCACTGACATGATCCAAACATCAACACATGGACCAGGAGAACAAACGCACATTTAGAACACTTCAAAAAAAGTGTCAAAAATCAATGAAAAAACTGCGGAAACACTGAAGTGGTTGGAAAATGCATGAACAATTTTAAATGAATCAGACCCTTAGACTCATCAGGAGACTGTTCTAATTTAGATATTGCTGACCTTGTGTTTGACCCGTCAAGGTCAAAGGTCATGGACCCACATGGAAGTCCATATATGAGTTCCTATCAGTGTCCAATAGTAAGTATATTGATGTCTGTACCCATTCACATGTTACAAACCATCACAAGGAAGCGACATATGAAAATGGAAAACGTTCTATATGAAATTGCTGTGCCTTCACAATAGCTGACGGCCAATCAGCTGTCTCGATCAAAACTAAAGGAATGAGACCCAAAGAAAATCCTTGAAACGTGATGTGTAAAGCTAAGCGTGGAGAAAGGTAGCGTGTGTTGCGGAGGCTGAGCCTGTGTAGCAGGACGTCTATAGAAACAGGAACCAGGCATGAAGACGGCTTATTGAAACAAGGTGCAGGGCCTTAAGCAGGGGAAATTCCAACACACACACACACACACCTCCCCACTCTGTGAATTCCACCTCACACACACACATACACTCACACACAAGCCGAGTTAGCATATGGCTCCACAGTGTGATTGAATGGCTCTACGCATAGTCAATCTGCATAATCACAACAAAGCAGCCGTTTGGTGTGTGTGTGCAAAGAAAGCAACACATCAGTCAAAGCAGCCGACTCCCTCCCTCCGCACAAACCAAGGGGCCGGAGCGGTAACTTCAGAGGGTTGGGAGGAGGAGGAGGAGGAGGGGGAGAGGGGGGG
>JAPTHA010000024.1:22169537-22192150 GCA_029814585.1 Gymnapogon annona
TTCTTCCTCCTGTGTTCAGCTTTAACAGGAGCCAATCTCACCTCATGGGAGACAATTAACTATTTCTCTTTGTGTCTCACACCTGACACTGTGAAGGGGATGGTTTCACAGTCCGCGTGCCGTCCTCTTCCCTCACACTCTGATTCTATGCTCTGTTTTTGCTGCAGTGTCCAGATATCTCCTCTTCACCACAACTACAGACCTCCAACACAAAACTGAGTCATGTCCTCTGTACAACTTTTCTGATGACTCAACTGGTTTTTTTTGTGTTTTTTGGGGGGGTGGGGGGGCACTGATAGACAGTGCTGTGGAGTGGACTGAACAGAATCACCTGAGGCGGAACGTCTGCAAGACCGCCCTGATGGAGGCTGAGTTTAGGAGGAAGAGGGCACCTCCACAGGCCCCACCATCCCCATTCCATGGGGGCTGTGGAGACTTCAGATGGTGATTAACAACTGACTGCATTGGAAACACAGATTCTCCATCAGCTGTGTATTACCCCACAAAAGTTACTTAAATGAAATGAATAAAGAAATGTATCGATAGAAAATGGAAATTAGACCACGCCCCCTTCAAATCCAGATGTGGTTGAAGTCAACAGTTGTGTGAACCTGGAGAAAATAACCTACTGGATGAAAAAAATAAGTAGGATGTACTGCAAGATATGAACCATTTATAAAGTACATAGAAAATGTACCAGTACACACATTGGTTCAGCTCTATATACTCGAGCAGGACTTGTAGGACTTAGGAGGTCAGAGGACATGCAGTTCACTTATTTGTCTGTTTTTGTTTTTTGTCTTGTTTTGTTTTCTTTTTTGGTCTGTTGTCTCTGATCCTGTCGTTGTGTGTTGGGAATGTTGTCTTGTAGTGATTTAAATGGAACTGTAATATTGTCTAACTAAAAATATAAATAAGATATTGTAAACAAAAAGAGAACTCCATCTGAGGTCCAATTGCACAGAGACATTACAGAGGTTCTTGCATTCTGATGACCAGCGCCATCTTCTTTGTGTCCGCAGCATCAGAACCAGCGACACCAACAGACTTGATCACATCCTCAACAAGGCCGGCTTTGTAACGGGTCTGAGGCCACGTGAAGACCAGGACACTCAAGAAACTGACAGGGATCCTACACTTTTTTCATGTTGAAGCACTTCTTAAGGACTTACAAGGTCAGTTTTTTGTCAGGTTCTCTTGTACTATGACAGGAGAGATTTAGTCTATATCTTGCTCTACTCTTTTGTCTACCATCAAACCCAGAAAACGCAGACATTAAAATCCAAGCATTTTCAAGGATTTCAAGCACCTGTAGGAGCCCTGAACTGACCTACATTGTAGACAAGAATGAGTACCCTCCTGAACAGACCATCACAGCTCAACACACAGATGCACATGTCATCTGTGTGTACAATACACACAATACGCTGAGCTCTGCCTGATGTTAAAGCCTGGTCATGAACACACTTCCACTGTGCACTTCACTGTCCACAGTGTTGAACTATTCCCTTTCACTGAGTACATTACAGTTTATTGGTGCACCTTAGGGTTTTTCTAGCGTTTTTTTTATACCTTTAATGTATTATGTATGGTGTGTTTGCTCTTGTATTTCATGTTGATATTATATTCTAGTTTTGCTTGTCTGTCATGCTGCTGCTGCTCTACATTCTCAGAGTTTGGAATCAACAGAGGATATCTATACCTCTCTCTCTCTCTCTCCATCTTTAACCCTTATTATACATAAGGATAATACACAGAGGATAACTGAGGTATTGAAGTCAATGTGAAAAGACTGATTTTCTTCTCTCTATGAATTTAAAGAATCAAACTCATTTAAAATCATATAGTGTATGCGTATATCATCATCCCTTTATTTACATCAATGAATGACTATCACTTAAATGATGATGGCTTTTTCCCTTTCAGGGGTTGCTACAGAGAAACCAATTCGCATATTTGATTTGGCAGGAATTTTTACATCGGATGCCCTTCCTGACACAACCCAATGACTATCACTATAATATACAACCTTTTATAAGAATTCGCTACTAAATTGCAGCTAAAAATAATCTAAATCTTCCATCTGACAGACTGGCCTCTAATCCGCCCACTTCCTCCCCTCCCCCACCACCAGCGCAGACCTCTATCCACACACTTGTAATATTTACAGCCAAAATATTACTACTAAAGAAATATACAGAGCAGACACAACAGATGAAATGGTGGAAAGAAATAAACTTCACTATTCTATTCACCAGAATTTAAAGCTCTCCAATGCCATTTCAAGTTTGTCAACAATTAACAGCTCAGGACAGGGGTGTCAAACATGCATCTAACATATTTACACAAATTACAGTTCAGGCTCCATGTCCAGACTGGGAAAAATATTATTACCATAATAACTTACAAATACTCACAACTTCAAATTTCTCTCTGTGAAATGTTTTCATGAAATTTTCCGGTATTTACAGTAAAACAAAGTATCATGTCAGAAAAACATATAAATAACCTAAATAAATATAAACAACCTGAAATGTCCAAAGAGAAGTCTTAATTTAATTTTATCTAATAAATCAAATCTAATAAAAAATAAATGTATCTTGGAAATTTCCCACAGTGAGACTAATGAAGGAATCTAATCTAATCTAATAATAATCTGTTATTAAATGTTTTGTGTATTTGTAGATGCACTGTGATCTGTAAGTTGTAATGTACATGTATAAATGATAAACTGAGGTATAATATTGTTAAACGTGACTTATTTTTCTTCATAGTTTTGAGGTTGTTAATGTTATTCAATGTTTTAAAGGACAGTTTGTAGAAGTAAACATTTTCATCATAGAGTGAAAGTTGAGAGTTGACACTATTGATATGTACTTCTCTTATTATTGTACTGGCCCTGTCCACTTCACATCAAATCTGACTGACTTTGGGCCCTGAACTAAAATGAGTTTGATAGCCCTGGTTCAGCAGTCACTGTCATTTAAATGACCGTGAATAAAAAAACTGTGGCACCAGGAGACACTGCTATTTTAAAGAGGGTTAAACTGAACTGGTACCAATCAACACAGGATGGAAAAAGCACTGTGAAAGAGTAACATAAGGCTGCATTGTGCTGTTCCCTCATGTAAGTGGACCCTTCCTCTCTCTCTCTCTCTCTCTCGCTCTAAAACGACATTTTCACAACCAATCAGCCTCTGGCATCTCATAGCTCTAAGCTCCAATCACATCTGACACTGGAAGTTGGTCTGTCGTTACCTAAATGACTGAGGCGAGAGAGGGGATAAATGGAAAGAAAGAAAGAAAAGGCAGGAGGGACAGCATCTGCGAGTCCAGTGTTCGCTTCGCTTGACTTCATTCTGAGACACTTCAAGACCCCTGACAAAGACACACACACACACACACACACACACACACACACACACACACACACACACACAGCCAACCTAATAACAAACATCTTCAATTTAACCAGCCAAGCAAAACAAATTAGAAGCACTGACACAAAGACACGCACACACACACACACACACACACTCATGGAAAACTGCGGGCCGACACAATAGGGCATTGTTGTTTTTATTGTGGACGGTGGCTAAGTGATTGGCTGGCGTGCTTCATTCAGATTTAATAGATTCACATAACACAGGCCAGAGTTGTGTTTGTGTATGACGGCACAATGAGGGTCTATTGTTTTTCCACCGTGGGAATCAACATGGCTGCCGGTCGGTTGACGTCTCAGACGGCAAAGAATTGGTCTGACATTCGTTTTCAGACGCTACAACCTGTGACGCATCGCTACATCACACCACTGCCTGCGCTGATGAAGCTCAGAAACTCACATGTTCCTCTCTTCAAGTTCCGTGGGATGTCAGAGAACTTCCAACTGAAGCCAATGAAGAGAATAAGTTTCAGAGAAGGAGTTTGATTCCCAAGAAGCAGAGACACGGTTCTGTCATTATGAACTCAATAACACCAGTGTCCTGAGTGTCATGGACTGTTGAATCAGTACCAGATGAATTCCTGTTCTATTGAATCAGTACCAGTTGAATTCCCGTTCTTTTGAATGTGTGACGGATGTGTTGTATGTTCTAGTCCTGTGGTTCTGCTCCATGTCCAATAGTAGTGGGTGGTTCTTCCAGTGGAGGAGAACTCATCTAATTCAAAGTCCATACAGTATATGACTGCCATCAGTCATCACTAGAACTACACTTGACTTAATTTATTTAACCTTTATTTAACCAGGGGAGTTAGTTGGAAACAGGTCTGACCAAGCAGCAGCACATAAACATGTCTCTAACCATTCACAATATGGACCAATATCAGTAAAGGCACAGTTTTATCAACATCTCCACGAGCCGCACATCGAACACAGGAAAATGTTTGATTTTCACTGGAAAATCACCAAAATATAGAGGATAATATTAGAATAGATGGAGATAAATTACTTCAATAAAAAAGTTAAACAGAGAGAAAAACTGCTTTGGGACCTGCCACAAAAGTAGCCCTCGGTCTTTATGGGTTGATTAATTCCTTTTTATACTTTCTATTAAGCTTTTAATATCTACAGCCTTTTCGAGTATTTCAAGTTGGCTTATCAAAAATAGGACTCGACTACTATCATTAACCCGCTGCTGAATATTTGGGTCAAAAGCAGGATAGAAATACCTGGTTTGCACGTCTTTCCGTCAGGCCTGAGCTGGACTCCGGTGGGACAAGCGCAGCTGTAGAAGGGTGGGACTGGAGACAGAAGGCACAGATGACTACAGCCTCCATTACTGTCACTGCAGGGTGTCTGGACTGGAGTGGACGCAACACACAGACAGGACAAACACATGATTAGAGTTCCCAGTGGAGTCGCTGCACTTCATTTGCTCTTGTGATATAAGACTTACTGTATTTAACGGACTATATGTTTTTTTCCACAGTCTGGCCGAGATGCGACTTATATGTGAAATGATTCAAATCAGGAGTCAGTCCTCTAACCTGCAGGGGGCGCTCTGAGCAGAGCAGCTCGATAACACGACACATGAGAGAGAACAGGCGGCTGATAGGGTTTCAAAAGACAGCAGGAGTAAATCTAAATTTGGGCTGTGCACAGTAATGTGACTTATTTTGCTATATTTTAGTCCATCAATGCATGACTGCAACGCCACACATTATGTGCAATGTTTGTTAATGCTAGAAATTAAATGAAGCCGTTACAGTTGTAGTCTTTCTGCAGGTGTTTTCTTGCTTTACATCTATTCTGTATTTGCAGCTGATATAATGATTATGCATTTGTTTTAGTTTCTTGCAGTGTTTGGTTCCATTTGCATCACGTTGATCGTTTTGTACCTGGTGTAGACTAGTGTTTGAGTTTGTGAAGATGCATCGCTTCTGTACATGCGGCTGTATTCTCTTACTGAGATGCATTCGGCCGTTGCAGAGCGTTTGACTCTTGTCGGCCACCGTAAAAAGTAGATGTTACTCTTATTGCATTGAAGAAAACAAAAGGCTAATCGTTATATGGCTAAAAGCTGTGATGGAAAAGTTTCATTGTGTGTTGTATTTCGCTGTGTGCCTTATGCTCGCTGTGTGTCGATACAGATGCTGCCAAGGACAGAACAACAAGTTATTAAACAATGGAGATAACTTTGTGAAACTACATGCTATAGACCTGTTAGAACCGGTTCTATAGACCTGTTAGTACCGGTTTTAACAGGTTTATAGAACAGATTCTTGGCAGCATCTTTATCACCACAGAGTGAGCATAAGGCACACAGCGAAATACAACACACACTGAAACTGTTGCATTACCAAGCCAAATGGGTGCTTGAACAACGTGCTGTAGGTAAAGGCTCGTTAACGGTTCCCAGGTAGTTGCCACGGAGATGACGATAGCCGTC
Organism: Gymnapogon annona; assembly: GCA_029814585.1. Taxonomy (NCBI): domain Eukaryota; kingdom Metazoa; phylum Chordata; class Actinopteri; order Kurtiformes; family Apogonidae; genus Gymnapogon; species Gymnapogon annona. Next base: position 22,175,426 of record JAPTHA010000024.1, read on the forward strand.
TACCTCTGGAGTTAGTGGAGTTGTTCAGAAGCGATGCTGAGGATAAATAATTCAATGGAATTAAATGATTTGGAGTGAGATGGAGAGCTCGGTCAACTCGTCAGCATGTTCTTGATGCTACAGTTATCTGAATAACTGGTCAAATGATGAAATGTCTGTTCTCAGTCTTGATTTTGTTGAATAAATTTAACCCAAAAATGTGACTTCTAGTCCAGTGTGTCTTGTATTTTTTTCTTCCTTATATGCATTTTTGGCTGGTGTGACTTGTACTCTGGAGTGACATATAGTCCGGAAAATACGTGAAGTGTTTTGTCATATAAGCAGGAGTGGTTACATACAGTAGGGCTGCCGATGTGACTCTAGGACTTGGATGTCCATGGGTGAATAAATCCCATTGAGGATCTCTCGTGCTTTATCTCCATTGTGTTTATTACAGGCGTGTATGGATCGGGTCTGCCAGTCCGTCCAGTATAAGGTCTCCTCAGACAGGGTTAAGGCGAAAGGATGAGTGAGGGTGCCCTCCACTACGGTTTCACTGCAAAACACAAAAAAAGTCATTTACTGTCCTAGAGGGTTTAAGGTTTGTAGTTGACTTATACATGACATTTTCACTTCTTGTTTGCTGCTGGTTATTTGATTGACTTTGGACCATTTTGTTTTTCAAATCAGCGATGTTTTTGCTGGTTTCTTTGTCTTTGTCAGTGTCAGGTCAATTCCATACAGTGATAAAATCCAAACAAATGATCTAAGGTTCAACTGCCCTCTTGTAAATGAGAACAAGTCACTCGTGGCACCAGTTCAGTCACACTGTGGAGGCCAAACTGCTGGACGGGACAGGTAAAAAAAAAAAAAAAAAAAAACTGAATAAAGACATTATTCCTGACATACACTGGTCTCAGACAGTTAACTTTGTTTAAATATTTGTGCATTTAAGTGAATGTTATTTGGATTGTGTTCCATTTTCAGACAATTGGTTTAGTTGAGCTTTTAGCTGACGTTCCTCTGGTTATATGAATGTGTAACATCTGTTGTGTATTGGTACTATGGCAACTGGGGCCGCGGGTGTAAGAGGTGAATTCAGTCGGATCACTTCAATAATGGAAGATGAAGTGGAACAACCTACAGAATCACAAAAGTTCCCTTTGGGCCATCTCCAACCCCCCCCACCCCACCCCTGCTCTACAGTGTACATTCTACATTCTTCAGATAATGCATTCATTGGGGTAAAACAATAAATCCAAAACTATAAATCCATCTTTCAGCCGTCAGACCTGTACACTGCACTTCTCCTAGTGGTAAAAACAACAAAGAACCGGGTGAATAATGTCCGAGATATGGGATGGATAGACTAACTGGTGTATCTCTAAACCCCGCCCCCGTGACCTGCAGTGACAGTGCACAGGACCCGACAGCCACGGACTCTCAGTCCTCAGCAAGGAGTTCAAAACATACAAGGTGTGAGCTTCAGGAGGGGGCGGCTATTATCCAAAAAAAGACTTTATAATCACTTACAGGGAAATGCACTCTTAAAGGAATGAAAAAGAAAGTCACACTTGGGCACAGGATCAAAGAGGCTCGTATTTAGAATATCAACACAGCAGAAACTGGTTTTCATCAATCATAATTCTTTGTGTGTATGTGTGTGTGTGTTGCAAAAGCAGACAAGTGCCAGCAGTGGTTAAGGTGGAAAAAAAAAAAGAACAACTTTAACCAGGTCCATATTTCAAAGCTGTACCAAAGCTGGGTTTTTGTGTGTACTAATTAAAGTGCAAAGAGGCCAATTCTCTCCTCATCCACCCCGTCAGGAACAGGACGTTAAAGCCTCCGTCTCCACTCATACGTGGCTTTTCTCCCTCGACCAAATTTAATCCACTTTCAGGTTTTGCTCCTTCAAGCGGTAACGTATAAAACACGGTTCTGAGGCCTGGTTTGGACTTTATTCTCACAAACAGGTTGTACTGAAATCCCAACGTTATTCTGCACCAGTAAAAGTGAATGAAGACTTGGCTCGTCTTTCTTTCCTTCCGTGTGTAAAATCAAGTTTAATACACTATTAACATCTTCACTTAATGATGCCTCGCAGGCAGGGTTTGACATCCCTGACAACAAATGTTTGTCACACTTTCAACCAATTAAGATGACATGCGACACATGGGTGCGTTTATCTTGCGTCTTACTTCTGAGGCTGGAGACAAATGATTATGAGCTTTGATCTTCCAGGTTGAATGTGAACTATGTTAATTGTGTTTTTATCTTTAAGAGGTGCGTCGAGAAATAAACAATAGAGATTATTAGCAGAGCAGGTCGGTCTCGGGTTCTAGAAGCCGCTTTTATGTTTGCTACGGGACACTATGAAAGGTTGCATGGTGTTTATATTTGTAGGCTACTTACAGACGAGTGACAAACAGCTGACACTTTTCATTACCATGATCGAAAAATGAAACATAAGTTCAGGTCTTTCGGAAGACCACTCTATAGGAATCAATGCCACGTTGTGCTGAAGTTCTTCTGGATAAACATGTTACTAACATACAGTACCCTTCTTTTAATTTGGTATCAAACTATACGTTATCTCATCTTAAGGTGTTCCACAAGGATCCATCCTGGGTCCATGTTCCCTTATTTTTATTGGTTTTGTACTGAACTGAAGAGTTATAACAAGTGCACTAATCTTGTCAAATGATTAATTTATGATATTGGTGAAGTTTAACATATGTTTCTATTTTTTCACTCGAATTAAAGCCATGTGGAAACCAGTGTTATCATTAATCAAAGTACATGAAATAAAGGACAGAAAGTAGTAAGAAAAACTCAGTTACAATACAGTTATAACAAAAATACATTTAGTTTTCAAGGTTCTCATTATATTTCAGAAATGGCATTTATTTTGGCTACATATAAATTCATCATTCAAATTTATAATTGTACAAGTTCAATGTCAAGTTTGAGATTGCCTGCTAAATTTTGTTATTACTAAATAATAAGAAAAAATAGTGCATTCCCTGAAATGAAAACCGGGGCTCAATTTTAAGTTATAGTCCTGATAATAGGCAGAAGGTGAGGAGGACACCAACAAATAAAAGCCTACATTTCTGGTGCCATACATGGCTCCCAATTAAACAATATGTTCACTTCAACAAGTTATTGTAACAAGTAATTTAATCAAATCTCAAAGAGATTTCATTCATTGTCAACACTTTGTTCTTTCTACTTCACTTGTGTTAATGTCTGATTTAGTTGTAGGTGTGTTATTTCTGCAAACTTACAATCCCTACAGGAACACAACACCAGCTGTTAAGGGGTGCTAGAGTTGTGGGGCGGGGGCTCTTATTTTAACATCACAACTGGAAAAGGAAATTCCAAACAAAGTCCTGAATCTAATACAAGCCTTCTTGAAACACAGACCTGAAATTCAGTCCTCCCACACTAAGGCTATATGGTAAAACCGTACTTTTGGGGCCGTTTTTAAGCCTCATTCTTGTCAAATATCCCATTTGACATACCAGTACAACAAAGATCCAACTAATAACTTAAGTACAAGTCAACCTAAACTATGAGCCCAACTTTAAAAACTAATTTACACAAGACCAGCAGAACTACGGTGGAAATTTCCCTGATGGGAGGACTGAAAAAAAAGACTCTGCTGTTGGAGGTCTGGAAGGATAAAGAGAGGGAATGATAGGTTTGGGAGAGCGGGATAATGGAGTGAACTGAGGTAAGGATTGAGCTGTGAGATGCAGTGGGAGTGTGTTTTGACTGGGGCCTCCATACCACAGCTCTGTTTGTGTTGGACAACTCGCTCATACTTTCTCCATCTCTATTTTTCTTTCATTCTGTCTGTACAACTATTTTTCTCTTCCCCTCCTCCCGTTCTCTGTTAGAAAGAAGTTGAACAAGGGTGAAAACGCACAGACGTTTGTGCTGATCTGTAAAGTTTCAAGATGGAGTCCAAAGTTCTGGAGTTTCACCGGCTACAATTATATTCACATGTTCGTGGAGAAAGACAATTAACTGTAATTATGTCAACAATTATCTAAATTACAGAAACTGAGCTGTAATAGATACTGATAGAGGAGTGGTAATTATACTGATTATCCAATTACCTGGACTATTAGTCGCACTTTTTTCCCTTGTTGTCCTAGCTACTATGGTTGGTTGTCTATGCTGCGTGTTGCTGAATATCCATCAATGTTACACAACTGTACTACTGTACACCTATTCAGCCTGTTATTATTATTATTATAACTTCCCTTTATGATGAAATATCTGTTCATAGTCTGGGATTTTGTCAAATAAATTTCCCTCAAAAATACGACTTGTAGTCCAGTGCAACATATATTTTTGTGCGACTTATTCCGGTGCAACTGATATTCCGGTGCAATTCATGGTCCGGTAACTACAGTATTTCATTCCAATGGTGCCTTTTGGTGTGTTAGAGAAATCGAAGCAGCAAAAGGAGCAACGTTGGGAAGCAAGTTTGATTCATGTTCTAACAGTGATGACAGAGCATCTCTACCTGCAGGTTTTGTTGATGTTAAAATAAAACGCTCACCTGCTGCAGAACCCTAGATGTGCTACTTAACAGCTGCTGTTGTGTTCCTGTAGGGATTCTAAGTTTCTGGAAATAACACACCTAGGGCTGAATCAAACAATAACACTACATTTAAGTCAGGTAAAAATGTTGAAAATGGCTGAAGTCAAGGAATACAGTAATGTTCAGCAGGTAATCTCGAATGTGACATGGAACCAGTGCAGTTAGAAATTTGAATCACAAAGACTGAGCCGTAATAGACACTGGTAGAGAAGTAGTAATAATACTCATTATTTCACTCCGATGGTTCCTTTCACTGATTTGGAGAAATCCAAGCTGATGTGTTGAAGCAGCAAAATGAACAATGTAAGGAAGCGAGTGGCTTTGACTGGAATTATGACAGTGATGGCAGAGCATCTCCAACTGCAGGTGTTGCTTCTGACCATAAATGGACTGAGGAAGGACGTCCACATCCCACATTAATAAATCACAATCATGGACACACTCAGTGTTTTCTCTGACTTTAGTTCGTACCGTGCAGTTCCATCCAGGTTCGCTCTGTGGATGAAGCTCAGCTTAGCGTCAGCCCAGTACAACTTCTGCTCCACCAGGTCAATGGTCAGACCATTGGGCCAGTAGATGTCCACGGCCACGATGACTTTCCTGTTAGAGACACCGGAACATTACTGAAGAGACTGGAGCGTGTCTGACATCATTTCAGATGTTGAGGAGGCAGAACAGAGCTGTCAAACTCCTTAGTTCAGCACAAATTGATGCTTGTTTTCATAGTGTATACTGTTATTACTATACTACAGTTTACTGCGTACCTGCCTATAGCGGGCTGGACCAGTAAAACAACAACTTAACCTATAAATAACAATACAGTTTAACCATGAAACAAAGTGAATGCTGGCATCAAACTAGACAGAAGGTCCTTCAGGATGATCACTGGACACCATGGTTTTCATATTCTGTTAAAGCCATGGTGGAGTAATCAGCTACTGAACTTTGTGGACTGCTTTATTATCGTCACAGACCCACATAGAAGTGTTAATATACGGGAGACGTGGTTGTGCTATGGTACCTGTTGCTGCCGTCCATGCCAGCACGTTCTATCCTGGGCTCCTCACCCCAGTCTGTCCAGTACATGTACCTGCAAACACACAACATATTCAGTCAGACAACAAACACACGACGAAACACAGAGCGACTGATGGGCAGAAGCACAATGTCTGCAAATAATCCTTCATGCACACGCTTCTATTTAAAGTGAAAGGCAAAGGTTGAACAATTCTGATCAAATAAACAACGTCAAGTTCAACGGAAAAAACAGCTACTTCCAGTCATATCCAATTTATTCTATATCAAATGGTAAATGGACTCCATTTATATAGCACTTTTCTACACACATATTGTGCCCAAAGCGCTTTACATATCAGAATGTAGATCTTCACAAAAAATCTTGTTACTGATTTTTGCTGTAGTTTTTATTGTCAATGCATTTTGGTTGCATAGTACTATTATTATTATTTTTTATTATTATAATATAATGACCACTCTGCTACAGACAGTAACATTCCAATTCTATCTTCACTTTCCATCCCTTTCAAAGATTACATTTAAAATGTCTCAATAAAATCCTCAGCGTAGATCACATCCATCTCTACAATCATCCAAACAAATGCCTTTCATCTGAATACATCCACATACAGTAAAAACGCAAAAAGTGCTCCAGAATATACTGGAATGCACAACAATACAACCGGAATACACACAAATATTCCAAAAAATGCTTTCTTTCAAACATAGAGATGAACACATCTTGATAAACTCTTCAGCATCCATCCCCAGAATCAAACAAACCCAGTTCAAAACCTTTAATATGTTGTTTATCCTGGAACCCCAGTGACTGCAGTAAATGAGTAAGCGTATGTACATTCTTCTGTCTCTGTCCATGAGTCCATGCCTTATGACTAATAACTCCACTCCATGGACTGTAAATGTGCATGTTTCAGAGTTAATAAACACCATGTTTAAATATCTGCATACAGTCTCAGCTACAGTACAACCTGATGTATTCTACTGCATATTAACCTTCACAGTTAACACCATGTAAGGCCATGATCAGATATGCTGCTTCCTGTTCCACACAAATCTCGACTCTCTCCGCTGCAGTAAATCTATCATCTTTGGTTCTGATCCAACAAACAGCAAGGAAACAAAAAGCAGGTTCAGACCACTGAGACTAAACTGAAGAGCAGGATTTCTCTTCTGTCTGTATCTCCCAGTGTTGCTCTTCATCTCCATAAAACATTTCCTTTGTGTTGTTCCCTCCACCTCAGAGGTCAAGTATTCATCAGGGTTTGTCTCGTTTGTCTGTTGCAACGTAACACAAAAGTTATGGACGTATCTTAATGACCTTTTCCTGACATGTGGATTGTTGAATGTCATTTTCAGTTGAATAACCTCTCAGCTGCCATGTCTGTTTCTACACATTTGATGTGATGTCAACATGGCCCTATGGATGGTCTGTTGCTAGGTAACCCACTTTAAGAGGATTCTATGATACAGCATCATGATGGAGAACTGAGTTGCACAAGTCTGCGGTCAACAAGTGCTTTTTTACTTTCATATGGAATTAGCTGCTATTTCCTGCATCGGACACACACACACAATTATTTTATTTTCGGACTTTGATCTGATATATTGTGTTTGGCCATTTGACAAGTAAACCAGAAAAAAACTGATCACTCTTAATATCTCAAGAAAAACTACACTAAAAATGCATGGCAATACACAAAAAATATGCTACAGTACACTAAAATGTTCCACAAACACATTCCAATGCACTAAAAACATGCCTTCCACCAAAACACTCAAAAACGTGGTAGGGTAAAGCAAAACACTCATACACAGCGTGTGTAGCTTTAATGATGATAAAGTTCTGAATTTTCAAGCCTTTTTTCTCATGATCTTTGTCTGATTTCATTCACATTGTTATCAGGCCAACTGGCTAAACACGTCCTCCACCCAGGGACCCCTCCACCACTGGACCCCTCCATCAGGATAAAATGATCAACACTAATTACACATTTGAATGATTCTGTACAAAGATTCACAAAGAAAATATAGAAATGACATTGATTGTGTCTGTGAGATTTTTAAGACCTTCGATTGACAGATATAAATAATGTCAATTGAAATGAGAATTAAGGCTTTAATTTAGGACGAACACCTTTAGGTCTTTTGTAAATCAGTCTCCAATTCACGCTGAAATGATTCCATAATTTATAAGCATGTAAATGACACAGACACACCATGACCCTTTTTGTTATTTCCCTTTCAGCTGGTTTCTATGAATTTTGCATCAGTTTAGTGCTCCAGTGTGTGTGTGTGTGTGTGTGTGTGTGTGTGTGTGTGTGAGGGTGTGTTGGTTTACCGCTGAGCTGGGTTGAGTGCAATGGCCCTGGGCTGGTCCAAATCCATCCAAAACAGGACCTTCCGGGAAGTACCGTCCAGGTTTGCCACTTCGATCCGATTGGTTTCTGAGTCGGTCCAGTACAGCTTCTTACCCAACCAATCACAGGCCAGGCCATCGGGACTATCCAGGCCAGCGACCACCACAGCCTGACCCGTTCCCAGTGCTTCTTTAAGGGCTACAGTCAGAGTGAAAACAAACAGGATCAGTGTGCCTTTGCTCAGCCATTACATCTGTGGGTGAACACTGGTTCAGGAATTTCAAATGAACAAAACTAAACTCCATCAAACACGACTGTCAGTAAACTACATAAATCACAACAATCTACATCAGAACAATCAGAAACCTGACAAAAGTAGGGCACGGGTGTCAAAGTCATGTTAGTTCAGGGCCCAAATTCCACCAAATCTGGTGTGGAGTGGGCGGGGCCAGTACAATAATAACACAATTACATGTCAACAATGTCAACTCCAAATTGATTAGAGCCGTTAGCTGGCCGCATTTGACCCCAGGTGCAGGTTTGACACCCCTGCACTACTAGAACTCTCCAAAACATATGTATACACAACAAAACATATCTACAAATATTTACAAGAATTCACAGCAAAACCTTCACCAGAATGCTGCAAAAAGTAATAAAAATGTTCATTTGAATTTTGTCAACAGCGCAAACGGTTCAGAATGTGCAGTCATTTCAAGGACGTACAAACGTAGCGAGGGAGACACCATGGTCCTAAAAGGGTTCACTAACTGTGAGATTACAAAACTCAGCATCAAAAAGCATCTGGCGCTCTTACAGTTGGAGGACTGGTTCCAGTGTGTCTGTTTGATGGCCTCTTCACTGACGTCTGTCCAGAATATGAGGCCTTCAGAGTACAGGAAGTCCACAGCCGCTGCGTCCTCTAGGTCGCTGACAACGATGGCCGACTCGGCTCGAACGCCCTCTGCGTCCACCAATCGAACATCTCGCCGGTTGGCGAAGAGGAGAAGTGGTGAGCCTGGAAACACAAGGAGATTTACGTGACATTTCTGAAACAATACATATGCAACACCAATGTGATTCCCAATCTCAGTGATTCCGGTTCACAAATATGTCCAGAACTTGCATCTTTCAGAACCCGTCTGGTGGACCTGGTGCCTGTTAGCGTTCTGCTACTCAGCGCACTGCTAACTCCTGCGGGAGTTTAATTGCATTTCATTAATTCTTCACTGTCCAAGCATTTGTCCTTTTTGTCCTCATTTCCCTCTAAATAAGCAATTCTCTCAGTTCAAACGTGCTATCTTTTTTTTGTTATTCTGTTTTTATTGAAAGAAAATTAAGAAAGAACAGAACTCAAACACCAGGGGAAAAAAGGGGCAGCTTGTATAAAGTAACCCATGACTTTACTGTATTGAACAATTGTGTTTTGCTGAGATCCTGCAAAGAAAAAGAGTATTTTCAAAAACAAACAAACGTGTTTTCTATGTTCAGTTGACAAACTGCATTTGACGACAATTATGCAACAGGGCCTTAGAAAATTTATTGTCATTGTGCTCTTCCTGTCAGTGCAACAATATTAATAAAACACTACATAAATATAGTGCGTTTCTAGTTTGATAAATATTGAATAAATATTGCACTGTTATTGAAAGGAAGATTATGACAGGACTTACTGCAAACAGTTCACATTTTGCTCAACTATTACATTTTTGGGAAGTGACTCAACAGGAAGAAACACTGAAGTTGTTGGTCATTTGTGGTTGAGTGTGGTGAAGAAATAGGACCATTGGACCAACAGGTATTAAACTGTTGACATCAGTGGATGCTTTGGGTCGCCAGTGGGTGTTTGGGTCTTTATGGGTTCATAAAATTTAAAAACACACGTAGAAATACAAATGCAGCCCATTATGTGCTTGAGCACACTCCATGACAAAGGTTAGTCCTTGGTTAACACTAGCAGGAACCCCATTTGTAAACACTGCAGCAGTAAAAGTGTGTAAATGCTGAACAGAGTGTGTGAGGGTTCAGATTCCAGAGGCCGTTGTCGTCGCTGTGTTGCAGCAGTAGCTGTCACAGCAGCTGCCACGGTGCCTCGGGGGAGGCTGTGGTTTGGGCCTGGCAGGGTGGCAGAGCTGCTACGCTGTGGTTTTGGATCAGCCATGGCGACTGGATTCCCCGGAGCATTAAGACACACACTCTGACAGCACGGACCCAAGCACGCTTCCCCCGACCGCAGCTCAGCCTTTTCTGTCTTTTTATAGGACTTTGGCCCATGGATACTATGATTTGGAGTGGAGGTGTGAAACATGCGGCCCAGGGGCCAAAACAGGCCCGCTCAGGGGTCCAATCTGGCCCACAACACTCAAGATGTTTACAATCTCTTTAGTTCAGGGTTTAGTGCTGCTGCAATTAGTCAACGTAATCGACCATGAAAATTACTCAACGGCAATTTGTTTAGCCAACGCGGCATTTTACAATCAGCCAGAGACAGGTGGAATCCATCCCACTGTCTCCAACTGGACAGCCTGGACCAATCCCGGTTCGAGAGGCAGCGCCCCCTTAAACAAATGTCCTGCCTCCTCAAATTAACATTTCTAAAGGTAGACAAAAGGAAAATAAGTTGCACAACCGCAGGAGACTTAGAGGAATGTAAAGGGTCTTCAGTTTCGTCAGTCCTTTAGATTAGTCAAAAATCACAAAAATTGTCTTAAGATGAACTGTTTTCAAAAATTACTCATAACTGGCAGCACTATTCAGTTCAACATACAGAAGAGGTCAATTCAAGCTGGGTCAAAAGCAGCTAAACAACCAGCTAAGCCTTAACTCCACAAAAACTAAAATTTTTCCCTTTGTTTTCCTGTAAAAAGTTACAAGAAAATATTAACATTTGTTTTTTAATTTAACCTATATTTTGCCAGGTAGTTCAATTGCAGACCAGTTCTCATTTACAATGACCTGGACAGAACAGAACAGGCAGAATAATACTAAAAACACTAAATGAAACAGAGAAACAAGTCACAAGTCACATAACATTTACAAAATTTTCTGACAGTTTTAAAAAAACAAAAATTTGAATAACATGTATATATATATATATATACATATATATGTGTGAAGTGTCGTAGGTAAAGTAACTGCAATTTAAACAATATTGTGTCTGCTACTATATATTTTTTATATATATATTTTGTATTTGTAGAGTAACAAAATAAAACTGAGATCAATGTGCTCATGCATTGTGCATTTCACATTCTTTTGGAACCCCCTCAGAGAACTATGGAACCATATCTAATTTACTTTACAATCCGGGACTGAAGTAGAGCTACTCAGTGCTCTGGATGACCAAGTGATGCCAATTATTAAATTACACACTGCAACTTCAGGGAAAAGAAATTCAGCATTTGCAACAAAAACAAAAAAAAACCCGTGGCTGACATCATGACATTACGACCGGGTGTCAATGAGCGTCCTGACAAAGCTATTTGGCTCCACTGAGGGGGGGGAGGAGCGACAATTGAGCAGGGTCACAAAAGAAGCTGCTAAAGCACCCACAATGCATCAGGCCACCCCTTCCCTTTCACGTTGCGCCTCTGTAGGTTCAGGGGACATTATAATGACTGAAAGAGCTGCAAAGATGCTGAATTCATTTGTTGACGAAATGGACGCAGCTTAAATGTGGGAGACAAAGGTCAGTGGAGCATCAGAGTAGTTTATGCTTCTCCACAAGGATTAATGAAACCGAGGGAGAGAAGCACATCAGAAAACAAAACTGCAACCATAATATGCAGGAACTGATGGTGTTTCCATGGTTACTATGGAGCCTCTGAACATCCAAATGGGTCATATCTGATGACCATTGTTGTTGTTTATTGTTTATTTCAAGCAAAATAAAAGACAAAAGAAAAATAAACACAACTCTATACATATAAGAGCTAGAACATAACAGGAACCAATAGCGGAACACAAGCCAATAAAGGCGATCGATACAGTAGTGGTTTTCATGTACATACTAAAAACAAAAAAATTATTTGTGTCGCTCAAAAAGTAGTCGGAGGAAGACAAACTTATATAATACCACTCCCTCCACAAACATACATGTAAATATATATACATATAGTGTGCTGTAATCTATTATTCTGCTGCATTAACCTGGAATTTTCCCCAGTAGAACAAATAAAGGTATATCTAATCTAATACATACACATATACATGTTCATATATACACAACACAAAGCTTCATCTACCTTAATAAAATAAATCTATATGGAGCCATATTAATACAAATAACACAATAACAGTAGATTGAGAAAACCGATGTTTTGCACACTCAGTAACTATATCCAATCAACAGTCAACATCCCATAATACACTCTAAATCAACATTAAGGACGACCAAAAGTGGTAAGGGATTTGACACACACCAAGAATGCCAGTGGAGTGACATATGGACAATGGCAAACAATAAGCAAGTACCAACAATGATAAAAAGATTAATAGCAAATACATTAATAACTTTATTTTATACCAACATGTATTGACACAATTAGTAGATCAACAGGTATTAAACAGTTCCATGAGCACATGCTTTTGGCCTGTGAGGGTTAAAGACTAAACGCAGGTTCTGGATGTTACGAAATAATGAGCTCATTACACAAACACTTGACAAATGAGCCCATTTGTCAAGTGTTTCTTCACGTTCATACTACATTTCAATGTTTGGGGGATTTGTTGGTAAATTTCCTCTTCATTTCACAAACTATTTCGCAGTTTTAGCCACAGTCTTCTTTTAAGGCTAATGTTAAACCGAGCCTAACTGCTCAGACTGGATGGTTCAGTTGAAGGAGCTGATGGTATGAGCAGATGATTATCTCCAACATCCTATCAGACGCTGAGAGAAGGCCAACAGGCTTCACATGATATCACAGCTCATCTTAATACCACCACTCCAACTCTGTGTGTGTGTGTTGGGTTGCAAGGAAGGAAGAGATTTTTTTCACACCTCCCCAGTTGGGACAAGAAAAATGTGTCAGAGCATATTTGTGCAGCCCGAGAGTGTGTGTGTGTGTGTGCGCCCGTGTGTGTGTGTGAAGGGACCCCAGAGAAATCAAGGTAGACCGCCACAGACTTCCTCCATTTCCACCTCTGCTCTTTCTCTCCAATTTGCCCCCTTTTCCCTCCTCCTTTTTTTCCCTTTCTCTCTCTCTACCTCACTCTGAGAAATGCAGGTACAAACTACAACCATATGTGGTTCCTCAGCTTTTCCATTATTTGTTGCAGGTAGAATATTTCATGAAGTGGGGTGGGGCGGTCTGTTTGTTTATTTTGAGCAACAGTAAACTGAAAAAAACATAACTATCCATACAAAGAACCAACAACGAAACACAAGCTAATAAATTAAGGCGAATGATACAGTACAGTGGTTTCCATGTACACATTAATAACAAATAAATAATTTTTGTAACTTGAAAAAGGAGTGGGAGGAGGACAAACTTGTATAATCCCACTCCCTCTACTCATATATACAACACAACAGATAGCTTAAGCTATCTTAATAATAAATTAAATCTATAGAGTCATAATAATACAAATAACACAATAACAATAGATTGGAAATACTGATGTCTATTACACTCAGTAACTGTATCCAATTGACAGTCAACATCCCATAATACACTGTAAATCAACAATAAGTACGACCAACAATGGTAATGGATCCGGCACACACCAACAATGCGACACATTGTTGTTGGTGGTCTATCATCTATCACACTTGATTGACATACGGTTCATCCAATGTGAGATCACAGCTCAACCGTGTGAGCCATAACTATACTTTCACCAACTATAATGTGAACGTGTATAATGTGAATTAAGTCTATGGAAAATAAATGTGGTGTACTGGTACATTTTCCAAGTAGTTAAGTTATTCACATTTTATTGGGGAAAATATTCATATTTTGTAATGTAATTGTAATATTTTCGCATCACACCAAGGAGAATATTTGAGGTGTTCAACGTTGACAGTGTCTTCTGTTTTTTTCTTCTTCACAAATTAAACTTGGACCATTTAGAGGTCCGATTGTGGCCCGTGGACCTTATGTTTGACACCAGTGTCCACAGTAGTGCACAGTAGTGTCCATGCTCTCCAGCAGGTCCTACACCGACGTGTACACTCTTATATGACCTACATCTGGTGTTTCAGGTGTAGGCTCATTACACTAAACAACAATAGAGGTGTGAATTGGGGTGTGACATCATTGTTTTCTAATCCCTTTGTTTTGCCCCTCCACACAGACAAGAAAACCTTCAGTTTGGAAGGTTTAAGTGACCAGAAATACAGATTGTGTGGACCAGAGACTGAAATCTGATTCATTTATTTAATTATTTTATTACACCTTCTGGGACAAGGAACCTTTTAACAACGATTTCAAGAGTATTTGAAAAACCACCTGTAGTGTTAATTGAGATTAAGTTCATTCTTAATGTAACTAAACTCAAACTGTCAAAGTACATGAATAAACTGATGTGGGTGAAGTCAACAGTTGTGTGAACCTGGAGAAAATAACCTACTAGATGGAAAACAGCAGTAGGATGTGAACCAAGATATGAACCATCTATAAAGTACATGAACATGTACCAGTACACACATTGGTTCAGCTCTATATACCCCAGCAGGGCTTGTAGGACTTAGGAGGTCAGAGGTCAACATATTTCTCTATGGGACTCATGCAGTTCCCTTATTTATGGGGGGTTTCTTGAGGGCTTTTTTGTCTGTTGTCTCTGATCCTGTCATTGTGTGTGTGTGTTTGTCTGTTGTCTCTGATCCTGGCATTGTGTGTGTTTGTCTGTTGTCTCTGATCCTGTCTTGTGTGTTGTCAATGCTGTCTTGTAGTGTATGAATGCAACTGTTGAAATGAAAAATCAAAATAAAATACTATACAAGGAAAAAAAAAGGTTCATTCTTCATGAAAGTGTTAATCTGATGTGCTTTTGAGCAGTACGTGGCGGTGGACAGAGCACCAGCCCTTCAGGGAGAACCCCAGTGGAACCTTTTTTCCTCAGAGTGTTTTCTCCTCTCTCTTTCCCCTCTTTGTTTCCACTCCCTGCTCCTTCTATGTTGCTTATATGAAATCAAAACAGCAGAGAACCTCCTCGAGTTTCACACCAGAACAACACAAACAGGAAAAGATATCAATCTCTTCCTTACATTCCTTCTCGACGCTGTCACCAGATCTCTCCTCCTTACCTTCTGCCTTACATTTGCCTCGTAGCCCCTAACTCTTTACCACCTCAGATTCTGATCTGTTGCTCTGCTCCGTGACCTGATCTGTAAGGTACACCATACGACGTCCGTACTTTTCCTTCATTCTGCCCAGTTCACCGTCTGTGGAGAGGTTAAATGCTGCTGTCTGACTTTATGGTCCATCTAGCAACGATGGCGGCGGCTGAGAACTACTCTGCCGTCAGCTGCAGGCGGCTGGTTCTGTCCTGATTTGCTCAGACTGCTGAGTGTCTCGGTCCAAACAAAAGAACACAGTCAGTGTGAATGCACTGATCCATTTGGAGCGTCTAATGGACAGGAGAGTGGAAATCACCTGGTCGCTCGTGGAAAAAGAAAAAGCCCGAGGTTTCTAAGGACGGGGTTTTCTTTCCGCAGCCCACCCAAAAAGGCTTCACGGACAAGGCAAACTTTTGCTTCTCACAAGTTACAGCCGCTAAAGGACAAAAAAACCCAAATGTTTATGGATGCTTGAGCTAAGACAACAATTAACTCTGGGACTTTTTTGGACTTCAGAATAAACTTTGCACAATGATCAGGGCATTAAACATACAATAGCACATATTCAACAGACAATATTAAAGTAAATAATGTTACAAGTGGTCAAAATGTGGACAGTAAAACCAAATTAAAAAACAACTTTAACAGCGGGTCTTGGAAATGTGATTTATATTTGGACACATTCTCCTGTTTCTATGTAGTGTAATATTGATATTCCAAACCAACAAGCACCAGAACAAGAATAGGAACAAAACCACCAATAAAACATTACTATACATCCACAGACTGCATCAGTATAAAGCTCGTTTCCACACATCTTTGTTATGGAACCATCCAGTTTTGCTTTTCAAAATTAAACTGATAGACAGTTGTATTAATAGTCACAAAAAAATAATGTGCCTTTAAAGAATATTGATGTAATGCTGTGTTAGCCCATCGTTTACATAATGCTGTGGACCGTGGATCAACACGGGGGAACTTAGCAAAGACAAGAACATCCCATAACGTTATACCTTCATCAGCTGTAGACTCAAACTCAGACATTTACAGAAGAAACTTTGACATTTCAGCATCAAACGCCATTCTTTACATTTACAGGCGAGACCAGTGCAGGCAACACAAACAACAGTGTTTCTAGTCTTTATCGCTAGCCCACTTTAATTAAAAGCTGTTTCTTGGCCTTTTTTCAGAATCAGAATCCTTTATTAATCCTGAGGGAAATTGTATTCTTTCAAGTGCTGCATGGCAGTATAAAGATAAAAAAGATAGAAAAAGTGAGGAACAGCAATATTTGCAAAGAACAATATGTAACAATAATATGATATGTAATAACATGTGATCCACCATAAAATACTATGTACGATATATATATATATAATGTATACACCATGTAGTACTGAATGCTATTTTTACCAAAACTAAGAAAGAAAAAACCCCACATACACACATATATGTGT
>JAPTHA010000024.1:22258885-22272798 GCA_029814585.1 Gymnapogon annona
CCTAACCCTACCTCCATCTTAACCCTAACCCTACCTCCATCTTAACCCTAACCCTACCTCCAGCTCTGACCCTAACCTTACCTCCAGCTCTGACCCTAACCCTACCTCCATCTTAACCCTAACCCTACCTCCATCTTAACCCTAACCCTACCTCCATCTTAACCCTAACCCTACCTCCAGCTCTGCCTCCTGCCTTTTCCTCAGTGTCTCTAGTCTATACAACATGGCTGGTCTCACCACAGTTTTAAACACCTTTCCTTTCATTTTAGCTGAAACTCTTCTATCACACATCCCACCTGACACTTTTCGTGTACAGGATGTACCTAATAAAGTGGCCAATGGGTTGTGTATCGTTTAAACTTTTCTCTTACACTTGTATCTCAACGTTTTATTTTCCTTCCACTTTAAATGTCTTGAATACAAGTATTAATTGTGATTCCCTGATCCGTTATATTGCCTCGTACTGAACAGACGGCGTTTGTGCTTCAGCCTCCTATGCGTTTGCACACCTACACTTCCGCCTCCCGGCTGTGTAGTAACTGACCTGGAGTCAGATCACACCGCCGCACCTTCAGTGAGAGAAAGAGGGCGTCGTTGGAGAAACATCTGATCCCAGGCCGGTTCGACGTCATCGGTGCGGTGACGTCACGACTACGTTGGAAAGACCCGCTGAAATTCAAAGTTGGAGGCGGAGTCCGAGAAGAGACCGAAACTCTAAGAAGCTGCGACCTGTTTTTTCTCCTGTCAGTTAGTGCGTGTCCGCTCGTCATTACTGTACATTTATTCACACCGTTTTGAGGTAAGAAGAGAAAACCTGCTCTGCTTCAAACGTATTAGCACGTTAGCATAAAGGGAGCGTCCGACAAGCGTTGGCATTCGTCATGCTAGGCTAACGCTCTTGATTTAAATGTACGCGAGTTAGCTTGAAATGGAGTTGGCTAAAGTTCACGGAAAGTTTTGCTGAGCTTTACATAAGCCAACTTAGCAGCTTGTCAAATAAAAAACACTGTCAACGTTTCAGTTAAAACAGTGCAGAAATACTGCCGGACTAGCAGTAGACTTGAAGCTGTGTTTCGGCTAACAGCTAGCTCCGCCTAACTGTAGGTAAGTGTGATGGAGGTGAAGCTAGCTGCGGTTTGAAAACACCTGACCCCGTTCTGTTGCACTGGGCGTCACCGCCGCCTGAAAAACGTTTAACCGGAGCCGTGTTTATGTCATGACAGTGTTTCTTTTTAGCTGTAAAATGACAAGACTTTTTTCGTTAATGTTATGTTTCGACTGTGGTAAATTACACAGTTGCCTTCTGTTTAGACTTAACTTATTTTATTGTCATTACATAGACACACACAATGAATCTGGTAACAAAATGTCATAGAATTGTCAGCTGATAACACAAATAAATATGGAAAATAGAAAAGTGCCCAGTTGATGAAATGAATTCAAAGCCAAGAGTGTCTGCAGTGTAGATGTAACAACACACACAGACAATATGAATAAGATGGTCAGTGTAACAATGTAAACAGTACTATAAACAGTACTTCAGTACAGTACAGTGTTTGGGTTGAAATCAAACAGTTTTAGCAGATGTAGAGAGGATTGGACTCTGAAGTGAGGTCATTTCGGACTAATGATGACACAGTTCAAGATTCATCTATTGCCATTTGTGTGGGAACGCATAGGAATGTTTGTGTGGTCACTCCTAGGGTCAGATACAAAGACAAATGTAATAAGTAAAATAAACACATAAATAAATGCAACAAAATTAAATAACATGCACTGCAACAAGGAGGAGGCCATTTGTTTATACACATCAACATACACTCATATGCACACAAAGCGCACTGCATTAACCCTCTCATGTAGTACTGGCCAACAGTGACTGCAGCGGGGAAGAAGCTGTTGAAAAGACGTGTTGTGTGTGTGTGATTAGATTAGATTCAACTTCATTGTGACTCATGACTCAGTACAAGTACAGGGCAACGGAATGCAGTTTAGCATCTAATCAGAAGTGCAATATATAACAGATCAATAAATACAGTGTGTACAGATGGGTATTATTACAGATGTAAACAGTTCAAACCAGTATGGAACATGTACAGATAGGTGGGATGAATTAAATAGGATGATGCTGCAGTTGCAGGTTTCTCCTTGATGACATTTAAGAGGTGGACTCATTCAGTTTGTTTTGTCACTCTGCAGTTAAGTATGGAAGCTGGCGAGGACAAAAGTGGCCTGAAGAGACAGAGAGTGCCTCTGTCAGACTCCGAAGACAATGTCCCCACATCATCAGGTTTGTGCAGATGTTTGCTTGCAGGGTCATAGCAGTCGCTGTATATTTGCGACTTATGACTTATCTTTTTCCTTTGTCTGTTCTGATCTCAGAGGGGAATGACGGCCAGAAAAGGCGACGTCTGGAGGCAATTGGCCAGGAGAATCTCAACCCTCAACCAATGTCTGGACGCTTGGCTCAGCGAGAGGTAAAACCAGACACCCCGATTGTTCCATCAGTCCGGTCCCGTGTCCAGCAGCTCACCCAGAGACGAGAAGGTACCAGTGGCTTCACTCTTTCATATCATACGTTATTCATATCATTACATTTAGATTAGGAACAATTCCATTGTTCCCTTGAGCAAAAGCCAACTGAAAAATAGGTGCATTCACACATCTGTGAGGACAGAGTCAATATCACACATCATTATATAACCATAATCAATCAGCCAAGATTATTTGTATCGATGGAAGTACTTTATAGAAGTACTTTATAGTGCTGCAAGTGTGTCAAAGATGCAGCCCGAGGGCCAGATGCAGCCTGCCAAAGGTTGTGATCTGGCCCATGTGATGAAACACAGGTAAACACAGGGATGTACAAAGAAACCAAAAAATGAAGAAATACACAAATAATTCAGTTAGATTATACAAGTGCTGTGACTGTCTGCAGACAGGGTGTGAATTATTATGACATTGTTCCAATGCTTTTCCATAACATGTCTTGTTTTTCAGGAGGGGCTCCTCTTGCCCAGAGGTGTGTGTCAGATCCTGGGACAGATGTGGACAATAGACATCATCTGCTGGGTGAGGATGAATACACACTTGTATCATTCTACCATGTGCCCATGATAAGACATGCTCTGCCTGGACATTGAATCAATACTATGAATGTATACAGGCGACCTACGTAGTCTGGAAATAAGCACTGAAGTCTGAGAAAGAATGGACCAACAAATGCAGAACCAGGGTTGTGTTTCCAGATGGTTGAGAATTTATAAAATAAGTTGCTCACACATGCAAATGTTTCATGGAGCAGTCAGTAAATGTACTGTCTCTGTAATTTTAGCCAAATCAAGCCGCATACATACTGCACTTTCATACCAAATTTCTATAAATACCTGTATAAATAATAGATTTCTTTTGTTTTCATATTTAATGTGTGTATTTTCTGTATTCCATGAACTTTACTTTCCTGTTGTTTGTCAACTTTGTAATTTCCCCTGTGGTAGAATCATGCCTTAACTTAATTCAGATATTAATAATAATAATAGTATTGCACCTTTCATACAAGAATTGTAGCCATTATTGTTTTGGTCTTTATTCCATTAAAATTGAATGTAAAATGTAAAAAAATCTTTGATACTTCAGGCTAACCTGTGGTGTTATGTCATGTAGGATGATGGATGTTTTGTTTTGAAAAGTCCTTTCTTGCCGGATGAGTCCTCTCTGTAGCTGGTTAAAGTATTTACCACACCCAGTGACGCAGTTAAAAAAAAAAAAACTGTGCCTGAGGTGAACAGGGTCCAGTATGGAAATGTAGCATTTTAAGTGCACTTTTAAACATGTTGATGTTGGATGAAATGATAGAACTATAACAAGTTGTTTTATATTAAAAGCAGTGGATTTTGCAGCCTTTAAACCTTAGAAATACCTTCCAGTACAATAGAAACTGAATGAAACATACTGCGTTACATACTTTTTTTTTTTTGTTCAATCAGAGATTTGGAGATGATGTTGATATGACTCGTGTTGGGCTGAATGTGGAGCCTAAACTAGCATGAGTTGACGATGGTCCTTTGTAATTGTCAGGGGAGGGAGAATTCAACCAGCGAGTGGAGCGCTTTAAGACCCCGGTCTTCCTGCCCAACCCTAATCTGTCTCCGAACGTGGAGGGCTCCTGTCCTCGGACCCGCTCAGACCTGGTGTCAGGCCTTCAGCAGAAGCTCCAGGGCACCAACACCCCCAGCTCCAAACAGGCGTCCCGCATTCGCCAGGTTTGATTTATTATCAGTGTAGTAGCTGTTACACAGTCACACACAGACCAGAGGTGTCAAACATGTGGCCTGGGCCCCAAACCAGCCCGTAGGGAGAGTCCAATCAGGCCCAAGGAATTGTGAGGTTCTACTGTGCTCTACTTGCCTCTTCAGGTGCCGTTACCCAACCTGTGGCTCCCGGGCCACTTTTAGCTTTTGGGCCGTTTTCAAGTGTCTCCATGTGGCGTTATCAAAAGTATCTGGCATTCCCTAACACTTGTTGAACACACATTTTGCTGCTATTGTCACAAATGTAAAGTGATTCTGATGTTATGCTAACGTCAACTACACTAAATGAATCTTGTAGGAGGAGCAGTAGCATCAGTAGTAGTAGTAGTAGTGAGTGCACGGATGTATTCATCTGTATTCCTCATCACATGTGTTAAACCAGTGCACATCCTGAACAGGAAACATCACTAGTTCATAGTGTTTTTAGGAAACAAATATTTTATTTGTATTTTCCATTAGACAATATTACAGTTCCATTCATACACTACAAGACAACATTCACAACACACAATAGACAATAGACAAAACACACACAACGACAGGATCAGAGACAACAGACAAAACACACAGAATGACAGGCTCAGAGACAAGAGACAAAAAAAACCCCAAAATAAAACACGAAGAGCACAAAAAACAAAACGTGTATGGTGACCAAAAAAACCCATAAATAAGTGAACCACATGAGTCACAGAGAGACATATGTTGGCCTCTGACCTCCTAGTTCAGGGTGTGTATTAAATATGAACTTCTTCCTCCAGGAACGGGAGCAGGAGCTGAACCTGCTGCCATTCCAGCCAATCAGTGAGAACGCCTGGCTGAAACGGAGCACCTCCGACCAATCACTGCATCAGGTGGGTTCTGTTAAACCTCCTGCTGTTGCTGTTGTCAAGGATACCAAAGTGTGGGGGTCAAACTGTACGTGTTTTTAAAAAATATAGAAATGTTCACATTCACGATAACAGGAGTTGATTTGCTTTGACCACAGTGATACGACACACTGATGGACTGGGATTTAACAGTGGGAGGGGTCTTTAAGCAGACACTTGTGTAATGATCAGCAGGTCAGGACCCCCCCAGGCTTCTCCACCCCTTCCCCTTGGATTCCCACATCTACAAGGAGAGCCCAGTGGCCTCCTGGGCAGCCCTGGGATGTGAGTCTGGACCAGTCTGTGTTTTAGGAGGCGTCACTCACTTCCCTCAGCAGTGCACGTTATGGGCCACTGACACTAAATCTGCACCTAGACAAAGGCTGTGCTCGGCTCCGAGGATGGGCATCTTCACCATTATGACCTCTGACCTTTACACACCTTTGTGTATTTGTCACATGCTGTTCACTGGTTGACTGTGGCGGTGTGTGTTTCATGTGGTGTGTTTATGTCAAAGACGCCTCATGCTGTTCATTGTGCTGTTAATGAAGGCGTTGTTGCTTTCAGCAGGTTGATGGAGACGCTGAGGTCAAAGATGACAGTTTTACAGTCAATGCACTTGGAGATGCTACAGGTAAGACATGGAACTAACATTCAGGTTTGCAGTGACCATGAGGAGAGAGACACAAGCGGGTTATAAATGTACACCATCACATGACGCTGTTTCTGTCAGTCCGGTGGTTTCCAACATTTAGATCAGGGCTGTCAAACATGTGGCACGGGGGCCAAATGCGGCCCATCAAAGGTTCCAGTCTGGCCCATGGGATGAATTTCTGAAAAGCAATAATTTCACCCAAGATATTTACAGAAGTTATAGTTCAGGTTCCACGTACAGACTGGGAAAAATGTAATCATAACAACATATAAATACTTCACATTTTTCTCTGTGAAAATGTAATTTTCCTGTATTTACACTAAAACAAAGTGTCATTTCACAAAAACACATGAATAACCTGAAATGTCTGTAGAGAAGTAAATGCAGTTTTAACAATGTTCTACGTGTTAATTAAATGCTTTGTGTATTTGTACATCCTCTGTTATCTTTAAGTTATAATGTGCATGTATAAATGATAAACTGAGGTATAATATTGTTAAAATTACTTATTTTTCCTAGTCTCAATTGTTTCAAAGGACAGTTGTAGTCGTCATCATTTGTTGGTTTTATGATAGAATCTTAGTGGTTTTACCTCCTTGAGGTTGTATTGGTCTTTATGTGGAACCTGAACTAAAATGATTCTGAAACCTACAGTTGTTAATACTGTATCGTGGGTGTAATTTTTGCATTTCACAAATTCATCCCACTGGCTTGATTGGAGCCTTTGGCGGGTCATATTTGGTCCTTGGACCACACGTTTGACACACGTTTGACGTGATGGAAAACATCCATCACGTCACCGGTTTATTATGCGGTGACGTGATGGATGTTTTCTTTCTTGATGTTCTCCTGGTGTTTAATAGATGAACCATGTTATTCTGAAGGTCCTGGAACGTCGTCGGAGCTCAGGGATCAGGAAGAGATCAGGAAAAGTCAGACTGTACTACAGCTGTCATTCAGTGAGGGTGAGCGCTCATGTCAGAACGTACCGGAACCACCTGCACATCAGACGTATTCACTGACCGCCCAAGAGGAAGAACACATGCTGGTTTCCTTCGAGGACGGCGGCGGTTCTTCATGCGGCGAAGAGTCGCTGGAGCCTTCGACAGAAGAAGAGTTAAAGATGTGGAGGTATCCTCGCCGCACGCAGGAGGGCGGAGCCTCACCACAGCCAGACGAGCGGGAGTCTCCAAGAGGAGGCGTTGAAGACAACGCGGTGTGTGCGTGTCCTGAAACAGAGCCACATGCTAAGCCGTCATTGGATCAGGTTGATTTAGAGTCAGGGGGCGGAGTTAGTGAGTGTGTTCAGCAACAACACACAGTGAAGGAGACGGACGACCGACACGACAAAGAGTGTGAGGGAGCTGTCACCGAGGAGCAGAAAGACGAGACGGGTTCAGGTCAGGCAGAGAGATGTCCAACGCAGAGCACGGACGTAGAGGTCAAAGGTCAGCATGTAAGACAGGCTGAGACAGAGGACAGTGATGTGAAAGACCAGGAGAGGACAGTGGGACGTCCCATAGTGTTGGACCAGCTTCAGACGGACGGAGGAGAGGGCAAAGAGGGGGAGGAAGCTGTCACCGAGGAGCAGGAAGGTGCAGGTGATAGTGTTAGACCAACTCAGAGCATGGACATAGAGGTCAAAGGTCAAGATGAGAGACGGGCTGAGACAGGGGACAATGATATTAAAGGCCAGGAGATGACAGAGGGACATCCCATAGGAGACGGCGCTAAGACAATCCCCCTCATCCTGGAGCCGCAGCCTCTCAGTGAGTCCACATCCCCCGCTGTGGACGCGTCTGTGTCAGGTACGAACAGGAGGAGGACCACGTAACAGGGTGGACGTCTGAAGCAGCACTGGGACCACTGTCACGTAACAGGGTGGACGTCTGAAGCAGCACTGGGACCACTGTCACGTAACAGGGTGGACGTCTGAAGCAGCACTGGGACCACTGTCACGTAACAGGGTGGACGTTTAAAACAGCACGGGGACCACTGTCACGTAAGAGGGTGGACCTTTGAAGCAGCACTGCAGGAACACTGGTGTTTCACAGATACATGTGCACTATGTGGACAAAAGTATGTGGACATGTTGAACTGGGGTGTTTTGAATGCTGAAGTTTGTAAACAATATGGACATAAATATATTAGGACACCTCAGCTGTCAGATGTTCTGCTCATTTTGGTTGGAGATTCATTCATTCATTCATCTTCCAAACCCGCTGCATGCTTTGCAGGGTCACGGGGGTCACTGGAGCCTACCCCCATCAATATTTCCTTCAAGTTTAATGGTAGATTTTTCTTCCTCAGTGAAATAGCAATGTAAACCAAACTAACCCATGTACTGATATTGATCCAATATAAACTATACAGTGACACTAGTCCTCATTGTTGTGGATCCAGACCCCTGTTAGAATACACACACCTGGACTTATCCTGTCCACATACTTTTGGACGCATACTGGATGACCTGTTAGAAAACACACACACACCTGGACTCAACCTGTCCACATACTCTCTCTTTGGAGACTGGGGCAGTCGAGGCAGCGTTGAAACCTCATTTGTCTGATGCCTTAATGTACGTCTGGTTCTTCCCTCAGACGCTGAACTGAACTTCCACGATGAGACCAACACCGCTGACGTCATCGACCAGATGTTTGAGGAGGTGCTGGAATACGCCGAGAGGATGGAAGACGAGGAAGAGCAGGACAGCGGCATCGGCGTGGGCTCTGGCGAGAAGGAGAAGATGGACACGGAGTCTGAGAAGAAGAAGAGCGATGAAGATGAGGAGCACGATGACATCGGAGACGAGCTGATGTTTCCTCCCGCTGGAATCCTGTCTCCGCTCAGCAAGTCTGTGGAGGCCGTGGTCACCCCTCTGGTACGACAGTGTGCTCCGACAGTGGAACCCCAGGTCACCAGTTTAATTGGTGCCAGGATGGAGCACTGGTTTTCCCAGAAGAATACATGTAAAACCAATTCATCCATTCCAAGATCAAAGAAAACTCACATATATACAAACACACACACACATATGTATATGTGTGTGTGTGTGTGTATCTATATATATTTAGATATATATCAGACGAATTTTACTTTCAACCTGATTTTTGTATTTATGTATTTGCCTGTGAGCAGGTACAGAAATGTTCTGGATTTTCTCCATGTCACCTGAAAAGTGAGTTAGCCAATTTGCTCGTGACCTGGGGTTCCACTGTACTTTTATTCCAAACACTGACAGTTCCTTCATAGACACACATTCTGTATACATGACAAATGAAATGTGGAGAAACAGCACTAGTAAAAACATCTGGATGATCGAAATGCAAGGTGCAGCAATGAATGTAATGTACAATGTAACACACACATTTTAAGTGACGGGCAAATGAAGCTTTTGTCAAGCACTGAACTACTTCAGTCCATTATTTTGCAAATAGCTTCAGTACTGGATGCCTCAGTTACAGTGACCTCTGCTGGACCGGTGCAGTCACATCAGACACACCAGCTGGACATGAAGCACACACACTTTAACGTGCGAAAGCTGTTTCCAAAATGTACTTCCAAATAGTCGAAACGACAATAACATAAAGCGTATAACCCTCTTCATATCCCATAATGAGGACATTATTTTATCATAATACCACTGCTCTATCATTAACTATCAGTCCTTCATTCATTCAACCGAACTATGTGTTTATGTGTGTGTCAATCTGAGTCAGCTGATTGGACGGCCACCCAGTCAGTTGTTTCGTTCAGTTGGATGTCATACGTCACACGGTCTTTAAAAAGCAAATAATGTTACAGTGCATTAGTGTAAATGCTGTAGTGTATTGTAATGTACTATGTGTGTATTCAGCGTTTGGCGGCAACTCAAGAATCCAACCCGCCGTCTCTGCTCCTGACCCCTGAAGACACCACCAACCCCCCTGTTGAAAGTGCTCCTCTCTACAGGTCAGTCCACAACATTTCCACATTTTAAAAGAACACCAAGCCCAGTCGGTCCATCTGTGTTGCCGTGGCAACGCTGCGCAATTGCTGTAGCAAACACATTGTGTACATCCACATCATAAAAAAAAAACATCCTGTTAACCCTTTACTGCTGTGCAGAGCATGTCTCTTGGTGAGTAGGAGGACGTCAGTGGGTGTGATACAGGGGGGGTTAACTGTTTGGGTTTCTGTGAATGACAGCGTTGACGCCTACCGCACACAAAGGCAGAACAAACCCCTCCCCGTTCAGAATGTCACCCCCGGACCGCAGAGACGAGCCGTCGACCAGTCCAGGCCTCAGCCCTCCGTCAGCACCAAGGAGAGAATCGCTGTATGTATCACAGGCTCCGCCCCCTCTCAGCAAAACATCAGTGTTTTGTTGATTGCTTTGATACAGTTGAGAAATCAAACTCCACATGTTCAGAACAGTGGACACAGTGCGTTTTTTTTCTGCTCTGTATGGTTTTTTTGTCTGTTGTCTCTGACCCTGTCATTGTGTGTGTGTTTTGTCTGTCTGATTTGTCTGTTGTCTCTGATCCTGTCATTGTGTGTTGTGAATGTTGTCTTGTAGTGTACGAATGGAACTGTAATATTGTCTAATGAAAAATAAAAAATTATATACAGTAATATTTAAAATAAAGAATGAATACCTGCTGATGAAACCCCATGTATCCCTGGTTGTTCAAACGGTGTTGTGTGTGACTGTGTGCTCGTGTGTGTGCTCCAGGCTCTGAGTGAAGAAGCAGGGAAGCTGCAGACGGTCATCAACCAGACCCTTCAGGCCCTGAGCTGCTGCACCGACGAGGACCACGGCCGAGGGTCACTGGAGGAGGCCGAGGCCGAGAAACTGCTACTGGTCTCCTGTAGGGACACCACACACACACAGACACACACACACAAACAGGGAACACCCCGACTGCATTAGGTTTCATCCTGGACCGTAAATCCTTATCAAAACCAATCATCTGAACAGATGCAGGTCCAAGTCAGTTCAGGTTCTAAATTGACCCCAGTGTGATCCAACGTGTGTAGACCAGTACAGTAATAACCTGTGTATTATATAATCACCACCACAAATATCTGTTGATGGTTTAACAGGGAACAACAATGGTCCACTCACGCAGATTTTTCTCAAGGCATTTTGGGTTGTTGATATTTCAGGGTTCATAGAGAGATATGCATTTATGAAAATAGAAGTTTGTGTCTGTGGGGGTGGGGGTGCTTTAAAAAATCTTAAATTTGTTTGTTCAAAATTAAGGCCTTCATTTTCCATTTCAAAACTCAAATTAATCCTTAAACCTGACTTTCCAAGTTCTTAAAAAAAAGCCACAAAGACAATAAACAAAATTGTAATAGTTTCTTACGTTGTTACAGTGAAATCTTTGTAAAGAATCTGGTGAATTTGTAAATAGTCCTGTGTATTTAACACAACAGAGCTGCGGATGTTCTACGTACGGAGTTGGGATCTTGATATTATGATGTTGTTTTTCATCACTTTCAGTTCCCTTAAATTTAAGAACAGAACTATTTGCAGTCTGGTCACACTTTTTACCATCTCACAGATAAAAAGTCTTAAATTTGATCAAAGTGGCCTTGAATTTAATTCCCTTAAACCCATAGATCCCCTGCGTTTTATTATGTATGACTGTTGTTGTCATTTTAAGCTGTACATTTCTTCCTGGGTTGTATTCTGTTGCTGCCTTGACCAGTGAGTTTCCCTGCGGAGGGATCAGTACAGTCTAATCTTATGTGTTGGTGTTGTGTTTGAGGTGAGAAACGGTCCGCTCTGCTGGCCGAGGTGACCAGGCTGAGGGAGGAGAGGAGTTGTGAGTCCGGGGAGGATGGCGGAGACTCCACGTCCCAGAAACCCTGCAGAGGAACCATCAGCATCACTAACATCCAGCTGCCACTCAAGGTGGAATTTGTCTGTTCTTCGCACAACAGGCCAGGTACTGAGTCCGCAGAACGTCAGAACTCTGAGCAGACTGTTGCACTCATTTAATTGCAGGTTCCATGTTCAGCCCAGTATTGATCTAATGTGGACCAGACCAGTAAAATAATGAATAACATATAAATCATTCAGTTTTATTGTTGGAGCCCTGTGTCACAACAAGGTGCCTCAATATTACAGTTCCAGTCATACACTACAACATTCACAACACACAATGACAGGATCAGAGACAACAGACAAAACACACACACAATGACAGGATCAGAGACAACAGACAAAACACACAATGACACGGTCAGAGACAACAGACAAAACACATGCACGCACACAATGACAGGATCAGAGACAACAGACACGATAAAACCCCACACATAATTAAGTGTAGTGGATGAGTCCCAGTGAGACATATGTTGACTTCCTAAGTCCTACAAGCCCTGCTGGGGTATTTAGAGCTGAACCAATGTGTGCACTGGTACATTTTCCATGTACTTTATTAGTGGTTCATATCTTGTAGTACATCCTACAGCCCAGGTTATGTTCTCCAGGTTCACACAACTGTTGACTTCTTGGTTGGGAGGGGGTCACTGAGGCAGCACCTTAACATGCTTCAATAGACAGATGCAGCCCAGAACTCGGTAGTTTTTCAAAATAAAACCTCCTCTCGGTAATAAATAAAACAGAAATAATGTGAATTATGTATTCTTTCTGTGTGGCCTGGAACTGATTGAGCCACAGAACAGTTCTGGTCCACGGCCCTGGGGTTGGGCAGCACTAACGTGTTTGTGTTGTGTGTGATGTTGGCGTTCTGTAAGTGTTTGTATGGGTGCTGTGTTTGAAGGGCGGCCCAGTCACTATTTCTTCATCCTGATCCGTTACGGGCCGTGCAACATCGTGGCGACTCCTCTGGCTACAGCTGCAGACGCGCAGAACGGAGACACCATCAGGTTTCCTACGTCCGTCACTCTGTAAGTCACGCCTCAGCCGCCACTGCCGGGTTTGTTTGAACCCCGGGACCCAGACCATGACCCCGCTCCTCTCTCTGCTCCGTATCGCAGGAAGGATATTCGCTCAACCTTCGAAATCGACGTGGAAGTCTACAGCCTGGTGAGACCAAATTAAACCCCTTGACACATGTGGAATAGAGCCAATCAGCTGTTGGCGCTGTTGAACGCAGCTTCGTTTACACACCTCTAACCGGCCGATTGTTTTTGTTGTTCAGTCCCACACCACAGGTACCAACTCCAGCGTGGAGCGCATCAGCACCAAGTCACGGGTCAGTGAAGGAGCCCATACACCAGCTACAATAATACAATTATTAATATAGAATTATATGAATATAATTATATAATATAATTACACTATAAGGACACTGATGTATAAATCTGTATTTACAACATTAGTGGTTAATGTTTTGTGTCCCCGGGCCTTCTTACAAAACGAACACCTTAAGTCTACGTGTCCACAGACCGTGTGTTCTATTGTGACATGATGGTAACAGTGTGTAATTCTGGACGGTTTATTTAATATTGTTCCTTTTTCAGGTCACTCCAAGAAAGATCCTGAATACATTAACGGTGAGTGCCTGAAATATTGTTTAAGGACTGTTTTGGACAACAGACTAAAATACATACATTAAATACACGAAATGACAAAAACAAACTCATGAATAAATGAAGCCCAATGAATGACATGATCAGAGACAACAGACACAACACACACACACACACACAATGACAGGATCAGTGACAACATATAAAACACACAATGACAGGATCAGTAACAACAGACAAAACACATAAAAAACCCAATGACAGGATCAGAGACAACAGACAAAACACATAAAAAACCCAATGACAGGATCAGAGACAACACATAAAACACACAATGACAGGATCAGAGACGACAGACAAAACACACAATGACAGGATCAGAGACAACAGACAAAACACACATACACACACAATGGCAGGCTCAGAGACAACAGATAAAACACACAATGACAGGATCAGAGACAACAGACAAAAAACCTAAATAAGTGAGTACCGTAGAGACATATGTTGACCTGATCTCCTAAGTCCTACAAGCCCTGCTGGGGTATATAGAGCTGAACCAATGTGTGTACTGGTACATGTTGATGTACTTTA
>JAPTHA010000024.1:22342578-22359163 GCA_029814585.1 Gymnapogon annona
GTCTCAGCTCCGGAACAACACATCTCTGCCCTCGTTTCATCATTGACTCCGGGACTTCAATCATGTATATATTGTCTTTGTTGTGCTTAGATTTCAATTTTGTTGTACATCTGCTCTGCCCTTTGTTTCTACTCTGTGCTGCTGCTACTTTTATGACATTTCGTTGGCAGACCATTGGTCTGGACAATGACAATAAAATGAATATGAATCTGAATCTGGATAACATTCAGTCCATCACACATGACAAAGGCATTAATGATCAGTGAATACTACAGTAGACAGATTAGTAAAATGACAACATAAAAAAAGCACATATACAGTACTGTTTCGATTAAAGATCATACAACACACGACACATATCACACGAGACATGTTTCAAGATCAATTGCTGTGATGTTAAAACCCATGGATTAGTTATGTTGGCATGTCTGAATGTCCAGAAGCCACTGTTTCACGGACCAGATTCCAGGAGTGTGCGGCTTGAACTGAAAAGGCCGACTGTCCAAATGAAGTCTTCCTGAATGGATTTTACAGTCTCCTCTGCTGGATGCTTGAATACTTATATTGACATAGAACTGTATGAACTCTTTTAATGAGGGTAGAACAAGACCATCAAGGGTTTTATAGACAAGAATAATGTCTGTAAAAATAACAATAATAGTCGACATGATGCTGTAGAGCACACATTGGGTAGATCATTGATAGATATGTCAGGTTGATTTGTCACATGGAGTTCGTGATTGGCATTTCCTGTTTTGTCTTGTTACTTCCTGTTTTGTTCAGCGTTGTTCTCCTCCTGTTTCAGATAGCTTCACACCACAGAATCCGTCCCACCTGTGTCTCGTGTCTAATCAGCCCTGGTCTTCTTCACCTGGTGTTCTCCTTGTGTTTAAAAATCCATGTTCCCCATGTCTTCTGTCAGATTGTTTGTCTTCTGTCAGATTGTTGAGTGCCTTAGCCTGTGAGTCTGGCTGTTCTGTCTCGCCCTGTCTCCTTTAGAGACTATTCCCTTTGTTTGTGAGTACTTTTAGTCAATTTAATTTGAACTTTGAATTGTAGTTGTTTTTCTAAATTTAATTTGTAAATTCTAATATTGTGACCTTTTGCCACGTACAGTGTGATTTTTTTTTTTTTGTTATAGTTTGCAATTCATGATTTTCCTGTTGTAGGTTTTTCTGTTAACATTTATGCACACGTTTTTGGCATCACCTTTTGTTATCATTTAATTAGTACAGAATCTAATCTGAGTTTATGTTCTGTGAGAACTTAAATAAATACTTTATTTTGATAAATCCCAAATTTGTCTGTGTCCAGGTCTGCCGTCAAGAGAGTTCTAACAAGATCATTATCATTGAGGGATGTTGAGCCGCATTTTGCAAGAACGGTGCATTTTGTAATAAATGTCCAAAATGTAATAACTTTTTCATTTCATTTTTGTAATAAAGCAGCATTTTGTAATAAACTGCCCCAATGCATTTTGTAATAATTTTGCCGCATACTGTAATAAGTTATTACATTTTGAGAAGATTATTACAAAATACACTTGCAACTTTTTTATTCTCTAGAAAATGTAATAACATGGTGCATTATGTAATAACAATTCTAAAGCATAGTTTATTTGTTTGTTAATTGTATTTTATTTTACTTTAAAGTATTTGTAAAAGCTAGGCCTATTATTAGTAGTATCACGGAATTAGCCTAGTAGCAGTACTTAGCAATTACTATCAGTACAGTATTCAGAGGTTGCATTAACAGAGAATATTCTGTAAATTCCAGATTTTTTTAATTGGATACACCTTATCAAGAATAGTTACAAACATCCAACAAACCTTATTAACTTCTTATGATACAGAACAAAGTTCTGGGTATCAAAATTTAATCCATTCGTAAACATTAACATGTGCACATACAAAATAGAAACACTGAGTAATTGGTAAAGAACAGCTTTATTTATGCATTTATAGAACCTTTCAAGAACAATAAATGCAACCAACACATGCAGGCTTGTGGCCAATTTAAAATAATAATGAACCAATGAATAACAGTTCTACCTTAAACAACGTAAGTGTCTTCTGCTTGTTTAGAGAGCTGCTGTGACCAGCAAATTTCTCCACTAAGATTAATCTTAAACAAATGTGAAATTGCCTCAAAAGGCTAAACAAACAACAAAATTTAGATTTCCAAAATATAGCCGTAATTTCAAATTGTCCCTGTCTAATATGTCTAATTACCAGCCAAGCCATAAACCACTTGGAATGTTTCCCAAACAGCTCCTTGAGTTTTAATGCCACACCACCAAAGCGCCTTGCTGCTTTGGACAACCTTTGTACACTAATTGTGCGCTTTCCAACGACGTCCAATCCAAGGCTTCGGCTTAATGTTTCCCTTAGATAGATTGATGGATGGAATCGATCTGCAATGTCTTTAAAAATGTTGAGACACTCTGTTAAACGTCCCAAGCATTGACATGTCATCCTCAAGGGTCATTTTGATAATGGACTGAAACATTTCAATTAGTAGGACAGGCTGAACAGGGGGTGTAGTCAGAACAGGGTCCTCAGGCTCATCAGGCTGGATAGGTGGGTCAGACTCATCTGCTGAGGCAGGCTGCAGTGGTGAAAGTGTGTTGTCATATAACTGTCCTGCTTGAGCATCCAAAACATGCTCCATAAATGGTGTGACTGGTCCCTCCAAACTCACATAATGTTCTCCATGCCCCTCTGCCACATGACCAAGTACTAGCACTGGATTGTTGTGACAATATATGTTTGACTCTGATACAATAGTTGAGGCATTGATTCCCAGAGAGGAAATTACAAGAAACTGGACTTGGAAAATTTCAGATGCTCTTTGCAATGTAATGTGGTCACCATAGGTTCCAGTTTGGGCCATTCTTTCTAAGTATCCATCCCAGTCATTTCCCTCGACAAAGTTTAACAAGAGTGTCCATTTCTGGTAATGTAAATATTCCAAGGGTGGATAGCTGGTCAGCTAGGGCTGCAAACTGACAATTTTCATCTGGGTCAGGGTCACAGCGAATGCTTAACTCCATGGACATAAATTCCTCTAGTCTGTCTGTTTGTGTGTACTGAAACAAAAGTGGGTTTAGGCCTCTCTTTGATGGTGCTGTCTTGGGTTTTTTAGAGTGTGTCTTTTTTTGCAGCCGGGAAGCACTAGTTATATCCGACACGAAGAACCATTTTTGTGTTTGTCGGAGGGTCTTGGGGTCCCTAAAACTCACTTTGTATTTTGAGAGCTTTCAATTATTTTTCACAATTGTACCACACCTTAAGTGATACTTTTTGGAGACTCGATGGGCACCATCCCTCATTGTGACCAAAACAGCGTCCTTAACATTGCAGTGTTGTGATGTGTGTTGTTTGAATGCACGCTTGGTCATTAGTGCTCAGAGGCCTTCTGTGCCATTCTTCTCACCCTTTTTTGTTTAGTAGATATTTTTCTCGATGTCTCAAGGATGGTAAAGTTGAATGTTGATTCCTCACAGACTCCTTACGAACAGAAGATAGAGAACCGCATAAAGGACGCCTTATGCTGTTGCTTTTTCTTCCATAGTATACTTGAATTGGAGACCTCCAGCCTAAAACTTCTTGAAGATCCTCATTTAGCACTCTTGAATATACAGGTAGGTGCTTGACCCAGTTAACTCTGTTCCCTTGAAATTTCACCTCTCCAATCATGTCCAACTTTCTTTCCACACACCCTTTCAGACCTTGTAGAATATGGATAAGGTCCGTGTCGTTTTTTTCCCACTCCTTTTCTGGCAGGATTTAGGTCCCCAAGATTTGAGGCCTATGCCCATTCATCTTCCTCTCTGCTGCTGTTGGTGGCTGGGCGGGTTCAGGCCTCAAATCCACTGGTGGAACTGTGCTTGGTTGAGCTTCCTCTGGGGTTCTGATAACCTTTGAACTGTGGTGAATGTCCTGCTGCTGGGATTCACTTGACTGATTTTCCCTCCCTCTGAGGAAGTAATGGTCAATGCAAGGCCCCTTGCTGAGCTCTCTCAAGCACTTTTTCCTTCCCTGGTGGATTTTGAGGCCCTTCTCTGATTTTTTTTTTTTTTTTTCCCCCAGCCACAGAGATGCATCTTTGTAGCTTGTGTCCTGGTAATGTTGTTCCTCCATCCAATGGCGTGCTGATTCTTTGATTTGTATCGTTTCCATTCCAGGGTCTGTTGCCGTGCAGTCAGCCGGTGAGTCATCTTCCTCTCGCAGATTCAAGGGGTATTTTTCCTCTTGGACTTTTCATAGCAATAATTGGGTGAAACCATGTCACTTAGTGAAAGGCTCCTGCCAGGATGGGCAGCTAACCCATGCCAGCCCCGTTGCGGTCTATTCCCACCTGTCAGCAGTCTCTTCAGGCTGTCACCAAGTCTCTCCCAGGTTGTCAGCTGCTCTTTCACAGCGGTCACTGGTTTGTCACCAGAAATCAGGATTCTTATTAGGACTAGTTAACAATCCCAAATCTTCAGCACAGCCACTGAATGGTGTGTCACAAGGTAGTGGGTAAAGTGGAGTTTGTAAAGACTGCTTGTATAGACTGCATGGTGTCCCTGATACAACCCATCTTCAGTTGTGTGCCAGATAATATTTGGCACAGTTTTTTTTTCATACCTGGCATCATGTTGAAGTCTGTTGGCTGTGTCAATTAAGCATACAAACTGCACACGGTCTTTGTCGAACTGATGCAGCAACCAATCAGATTACAGCTTGCCCTCCGTTCCCTGGCTGAGCGAGAGACCATGTAGAGCTTTGAATTTGGCCACAAGTTATTGGCCTATATAATTCCAAACTTCAAATAGGCAACTGCATTCATATTAGGATTATTCTGTCATACATAGATTTATTGGGCTACATAGCTCTAAGGGAAATGGCATAAAAAACAACAGAAGTCACTCTTGTATAAATTCATTGTTTAACAAACAGCATTAATAGGTATTATTACATAATGCACGATGTTATTACATTTCCTAGAAAGTACAAAAAATTTGCAAGTGAATTTTGTAATAATCTTCTCAAAATGTAATAACTTATTACATAATGCGGCAAAATTTATTACAAAATGCGTTGGGGCAGTTTATTACAAAATGCGGCCGTTTATTACACAATGCGGCTTTATAACAAACTGAAATGAAAAGTTATTACATTTTGGACATTACAAAATGCACTGTTATTAAAAAATGTGGCTCAACAGTGTTTTTATCACTGACTTGAACACATTGTTTTCTGGGTTTTTTTGTTTGTTTGTTTTTAAATGTGATTCCTCCCACTGTAAGTCTTTAGATGAAAAATTTTATTTGGATCATTTGGCAATCAAGATATCTGTATTAATGGTATCAAAGGCTTTTCTCAGATCAAGGTAGATGGCCTAAACAACACTTACTTATAGGTCTATAATTGCTTACAATATGTCTATTTGCCATTTTCCATGCGGGGAATGTGCTAAGTTGGAAAACATTATTGAGTGACCAGTTAACAATTTTACATATGGATGGGATTCATGACAACTTATTAGATTTGAAAAACGTGGTATCAAAATGAAATAGCCCTTTGCCTCATCATTTGTTAGATGTAGTGTATGGTGGTCACACCTGAAAATATAGAATACACTCCATTTCCTTTGTACTTATAGCTACTGAGTCTTGTTTTGTAAACATCATACAACAAACTGGGATGGACAAAGGAGTGTCAGAAATTAAATCTGTTGTTAAATAAATCCAAATCAAAGAGAAATCAATTTGAACATACATCTGTGTTTGGTAACATTTTGCGAATTACATGACGCACTCATTTGGGATTATGACCACAGCAACCTCAGAGGCCTGTGAGTAATACCAGCCCTGAACAGCTCTTACCATTAGGCTTAACAAAACTGCGAGGAAAAATTCTGAGGCACCTAAGTAGAAAATTAATAATGTCCACATAGTGTAAAAATATAACTTGCTAAAGACGTTTCCCGTGGATTAATTGAAACCATTGTTGGAGTCATTTAGATTATTCATTTTGTCTGGCCTGTACCTAATCCTTACACCAGTACAGAAAACACACAATAAAGGGTCAGTGATAAGCAGATCATGTTGCTGCAATTCTAAGAGTAATACTGAACCGTAGGTCAATTTAGAAGACTTGAAATCCATTAAAATCAGTGTTTATCTTCAAAATGCAGCCAGGAAGCAATGGAAAAATAATTCATCTCTCTGAAAGTGAAGTCGGTCTGAATGTTTTCCTCCAAGCATTAATTTTCTGCAGAGGTTAGCAAGAACCCACATTGCTCAGTCAATAGCTCTATGTCAGATTTAACATTTATACAGAATGACATACACAATTGTCTGGCAGTGATGCTCTTTAGAAATATGAGACTGCTTGACATTTATGTTCCCTGAGATCAGAGAGTGTACCAGAAGATTGACACCATATGAATGAAAGAACACTTAAGACGGAAGAATAAGGAGGTGGATATGGGGAGGAGATGGTTTTCAGATCGGTGGAAAGCTGAGGAAAGAATGAAACGAGGACATGATCAACACATGGCAGTACAGTGATGAAGGGGATGCCAAGAACACATTGCATTCCTCACCTGTCTACAATAATAATAATATAATAATAAAATAATCACAACAATGACATTTATGATTGTAAAATACTAAAAGCAAACATTTTTAATATGTGTGTTTACTTTTGCCCTTATTTATGTCTCCTTCAGCGAGTTTCATCAGTTGAATACAAATACTTGTACTGGTGGATCCATTTAGTATTAGCTTAGCGCTGTTAACTTTATCTCATTTGTCTGTTTTATTCTGTTGTTCATGACATACATTGGTGAGGCTGTTGGTAATTGAATGGCCAAATTTCTGTTTGTTTGAGCTTTGTGCTGATGTCATTCTGCAACAATAATCGCATATAATGTGTATATTGTTATGAGTCTTATGCAATCGCACCACCATGATGACAAATGATGGCGTATCTGTTGCTAATGAGGCTAGCTGAACAGTAGCAAATGAAGATAGACCAAAGTGTGAAAGAACTGTATCAAATAAAATATTGTACAGGAAAATATAGAATTATACTGGAAAAGGTTAATTCTAATGACAATTAAAAGTCAATAAAAGAAAATGTCTGTAAGAGCAACAGCAGTTCCAATGAAAGTGGGATAAATTGTAGAAAAAATTACAATTTCACACATATGACAAGGATAAAAGCAATAAAATGAAGAGCCTAAAAACTAATAAAAGCAATGGTAGTTAGAAGTCACAAGTCGGAAGTAAACAAAATAAATGACGTTAAAAAAAATTTATATATATATTGTTTTTGTTTTTTTTCCCCCAAATCTGTGAAATACAAATATATGGTGTACATTCAGGACTTCATCTCTCTATAGACCTGGAGCTTCATATACAAAGACTTGAGTGGATTTCATACTAAAACCTGGCGTATGTTTAAATCCAGAAAACTCTGCAAACAAAAAACCCAGATGTACACACTTGTTCATATGTCTAAATTTGCCCACACTTCATTAAAAATGCACAAAATAAAGCATGAATAAAGATTAATATAACAAGAACATAAATAAAGATTAATACGAATAAAACCAATCAGGAGGGAACAAAAAAATACATTCAAATAAATCCTCAGTTTTTTCTCTCACAACAACAGCTGCAGAAGGTCCCACACAACATGACAATCGATTGGCACATCATTTCACATGGGTGTTCCACCATGTGAAACAGAAAAAGAACTCTGACAAACTTCACACAAAACTCTTAGACTCACCTTCCACCGGCTTCAATCAGTCATATGTAGTTCACAGTCTGTGTTGAAACTGTGTCTCTCTTCTCTTCTTAGCTGTACTTTTAACAAACTTATAACAAAATGTGTGTGTGTGTGTGTGTGTGTGTGTGTGTGTGTGCGCGCGTGTGCGCTTTGTTGGGACGGGTCGCAACTGACACAATTTACAGCAACTGACAACAAGATGCAGCAGCAAGACACTGACAGGTTCAGGTGACTGATCGCGATCACACATCTGCGTTGTTTGAAATATAGAAAAAAGGCAGATTGTAATGAAACAAAAAACAGAACTGTCCTTTAGAGTTTTAACTTTAGAAAAAATATTATTAATCAAAGCTGCCAATTGAAATGCAGGACAGCGTCTCAATCAGGTGACGAAAATGCTCTGCAGTCCCACACAAAGCGGGACACCTGGTCTCCCTATTGACAACACTCTCACACGGCACCTGTGGCTGACTTACACTTATATTCATTACACACGTCTTCCAATAGTCTGTTAACAGATACACAAGATAAAGGTTCATGCGTTATCACAGTAGGAGACGAAACCAATGACTAAGACTCATGTTTAATTAAACCAAGCCTAGGACTCATGTTTAATAAATAAATAACAATAACAAAATAAAAGATTGTACTCACGTTTAATTAGACAATTTATTATATTACAGCACACAATGAGGCAGAACAAGACAAGGACACAAAGTCCCAGCCAGCCAGATTGGTCTTGGACCAATGTTCTCTACTGATCCCCTGTGAGTGCAGCAACAGTCAGTTGCAGATACCTGCCGTGGTGTCATCAGCCAGTTGTGCACAAGTCTCAAGAACTGTGGTGTCAAACCTAGAAGGTAATCGGCAACCAACTTTTAAATGTTATGACTGACATTAACTGCATTAAATACATTTATCATGTGTTCGGCCCAAATGGTCTCCCGGGCAGGAGTAGCACAAAGGGTCCAACAACTCGTTCTTATGGTGCAGGGAGGTGCTACCCTTGCAGTGAGATGGCAAATCAGTTTGCTAATTGGTCATCTGAGCATCACTGGTGTGCACGTTGCTCTTCGGGACTACCTTTTACCTCTGAAATGTCGCCAATGGATGGCGTATGCACTGAAAACCATCTTTGGAGTTACATCTCTATACATCTATAAGTGAACGCAGAAAAGTTTATACGCCAGGTTTTTGTGCATATGCACATTTTGTACATTTGCCTCAGGTGACAAAAATATCAACATAATATTCTGGACCATCAGTGAATACAAGTTTTCATTTGTCAGCTTTAATAAAAGTGCATCATGTGTTTTTCAAGGTTTATCTGTCATATTACCCAAAGCATACAACAAATAAACCCGCTCAGACAGAAGGTGAAGATAACATGCAGTACAGAGGTGTATTTTCAGGCCAACAGGGTTCGGAACCTGTTTGTGTTGCATAATGATTAATAGTGTCATATCACAAATGTTTGTCACATTTCCAAAATCCACTGCTCACCGGACTATAGTTATCAATCACAGCTGACGTTCCCTGTTGTATATTAATGTGCTGAAGTTTCATCATTGGGTCCTTGGTGGTGATCGATGCAGTAGATTGTCCCCTGGTCTCCATCTCATCACCAGCTGAATGGAAGTTCTTCTCTCAGACTCACTGCGACATCACACTGTGTTGACGGACAGGTTTCCCCCACCATCCATGCAAAATAACAGCCAGCAATAAGCCCACTTTTGCATTTCTGTGTTTTTTTTTTTTGTTATTTTACTTGCCTTTTAAGTAATACATCATTACAGTAACTATCACTGCAAGACAACATTCCCAACCTAAAATGACAGGGTCAGAGACAACAGACAAAACCCAAAGAAGACGCCACACAGAGAGTAGAAAAAAAACACAAAACAGGTACAATGACAAAAGAAAATAATTTAAATAAGTAAGCCCAATCACAGAAAGACATATGTTGACCTCACACCTCCTATGTCCTACAAGCCCTGTTTGGATATAGAGAGCTGAACCAATGTGCATTGGTAAATTTGCCACCTACTTTAAAAATGGTTGCCATGTCTTGTAATGCATCCTACTTCTTTTATGCATCCAGTCAATTATATTCTCCAGGGATAAGCAAATGTTGACTTCTTCTAACCACATCTTTATTTGTTCTCCCAAATGCCCAGTTGGACAGTTCTTCAATACTCCCTTCAAATGTTCATGCTCCTTCATCTGGGCCTGGGTACTAGTGGGTATGTTGTCAACTCTATGCTGCAGGGTCCTGATAACTCCCAGTTTGTGTTCCGGTGGGTGGTCGGACTCAAAGAGTAAGTATTGGTCATTGTGTGTCAGTTTTTGTTACACTTCAATAAGGTTACCATTCTCCCCTATGTGCACATCACATTCCAAAAAAGTTAGATATTTGTTTAGAGGTTTCTTCCCTGGTGAATTTGATGTTCTAAACAACAATAAAGTGGTGAAGGCCAGGACCTCTTGGGTTTTGATATTGACCCACGTGTCATCCACATATCGATACCAGTGTGTGGGAACCATGCTTTTGTAAGTAGTGATAGCATTGGAATGATAGCTGTAGGACAGCTACATGGAAGTCGTCCATGTAGCTGTTGGCCACAATGGGCAACACCGGGGAACCCATGGCACATCCATGTTTTGTTTTTTTCTGTAGTCTCAGTTGAAGTGGAAATTGGTTGTGTTGAGGCAGAAAATCTGGTACAGATTGAGGCTGGTCCAAGTGGAAAGTATGCTGTCAATATACCAAGCACTTTTTAACTGCTTCCAATGCCTCTTTGGTAAGAGTCGTCAAAACCTCCACCTGAAGGTTGTTAAGAGTCCTCAAGAGACTCAAAACGTTTCACCTAATGACATCACAACCAGGGTGGATCACCCTCACAGAGCTTATATTCAGAGTTCTCAACCCTGATTGGCAGACTAGACAACTAATTCCTGCTGTCCAAATGAAACTACTTGGATAAGGGGAAAACATCTTCTAAGACAAAACTCAGTCCATTTGACCTGATTCAGTTGACTAGACATTCCCTAGTAGACAGACTTAAGGGTCCAGTGAAAATGTGACCCCATGGATATGCATTTCTATCTAACGCGGTGTTCCCCTTGTTGTCCACACTGGTTAGGTTTACACACACACTTTTTTTTTTTTTTGCTTTCTTGTAGCTCCATTGCTAAGTCATTACATAGTGTTCTTCTTGAGAGAATACATCCTTTTCTCCTCCACATCCACTTTCACAGTCCGCTTAATCGGCTGAAATTGTCCACTGCATTACATATTCCCTGCAATTGTTCAGTAAACTGTGGTGATTATTTTACGACTTCCACACTTTTTAGATGTTTGCCATTTTTTCAGCTGACTTATATTATAGAGCCACTCCTGCATAGATGTCTTTATCTTATCTGTGAAATTCAACTTTGCGTCTGTTGCCTGCCAATGCTGCATCCAGGGGATTATTTCCATGAATCTATAATGCATTCCATTAATCATGTAAAATGTCAGAAACCAGAAAAAAATATATACATTTTCAGTATTGCATTTTCACCCATGCTGGCTTTTTTGGATGAAAAAGTGGTAAAAGTATGGAACCTTCAAAGGGTATTGTATTTTCTTTCTCACAGCAGTGCTGAAATAATAGGCTTTGCATTAATTAAGTCATACATCCATAATTAACTTTTTAATTATAGTCTTCTTGGTTCATAGTGAATAGTTTATTTAGATCCAGTAACTTCACTATTTCAGTTGTGGTTTTTACAGCCTGGTGTTTTTGGATGAGGGGGTGGAGAGGGTTAGGGGTCCACACGTTGGAGATATTGGACCACAAGTTCTGACAGTTACCATCTGTGTGCACACATGGATAAGAACATTTTGCCACAGTCAAGTATAATTTTATTACAAAAAATGTCATGGAAATACTTTTTTTATATTTCTATGTAAATACATGTATTATCTTAAAATACATTCATTCATTCATTCATTCATTCACCTTTAAAACCCGCTGCATCCTTTGCAGGGTCGTGGGGGTCACTGGAGCCTATCCCAGCTACTCAAGGGTGAAAGCGGGCGGGCCCTGGAGAAGTCGCCAGTCTTAAAATACATTAAAGATCCTTTTCACAACTTCATATTTTTACTGTCACAGTTAAGTCTGAACCGTAGATCAAGAAACATCAACTTAGGAAGAGAATAACATCCCATAATAACTGTATACCTCCATCAGCCTTATAATCAAACCCACTTGTGTAGAAGTAACACTGACATTTCTGCACCAAACTCCATTCATTTCATTTTCATCTTTGTCCAGAGGACAAAAGAAGTGCTTCTATTTTTACATTTTGTTTGGTCATTTGTCATTTAGTTCGATTCTAAAGGTTGTTTCTTAATGGTTAGTTTTCCCATCTGTTCACTTCATGATATTTTGGTGAAAGGTCCTGTAGCAGAGTGACTCGCCACTTCCTTTAAGTGGCTATCTGCTTCTGACGAGTGCCTATTTGTCATGATCCAGTCTAGTCAAGCTTTCTGTTGTGTATTTCCTGTGTCTTATTTTGGTTGATTTCCGATCTGATCCTGCGTCCTCTCCTTGTGTGGTTTCGAGCTTCACTCCCAGGTTCCCATCCCACCTGTATCTCGTCTGTAATTATCCCTAATGTGTCTCAGCTGCTAAACCTTCCCAGTGTATTTAAGTCCAGTTTTTATACTCTGTCTCTGTCAGACCATTGCATGTCCTCCATTTGGAAACATCTTTGTTTTGTCCTGCCTTGAAATCTTGACTTTGTGTGAGTATTGGTTAGTTTCGGAGTAGTATAGTCTAGTCTTGTTTCTTGATCTTGTCTTTTGTTGAAAGTTTCTAAATTGCATTATCCTCTATAGAGCGTTTTGAGTTTGTTAGCTGTTCTTTTTTTACAAACTGTGTTTTTTTTTTCCTCAACAGAGTGATTTTGTGTTTTGGTCTTGTTGTTATTTTCCCGTTGTGGGTATTTTGATTTATTAAGATAAAGTTATTCCCGTGTTTTTTGAAACAGCGCTTT
Organism: Gymnapogon annona; assembly: GCA_029814585.1. Classification (NCBI taxonomy): domain Eukaryota; kingdom Metazoa; phylum Chordata; class Actinopteri; order Kurtiformes; family Apogonidae; genus Gymnapogon; species Gymnapogon annona. The sequence goes on from JAPTHA010000024.1 coordinate 22,355,409, forward strand.
TTGTTAAGATTAATTCTTTTCGGATGAATCCAGTTAATGCTAAACCTTGTATGTTCTGATGGAATATTAAAAATAAATGTAATTATTTTTAAAACTTTTTTGTCTGCATCTGGGTCTCTTGTTGAAGACAGTTCCTAACACTATTGTTGCTATGGTTACAAATTCACGATGATTGAATCTCATACGGTTTTACTTCAAGGCTACATCAGCGTATATACATATGTGTGTTGTAATGGATTACTTATGAATGATGTATTATGGGTATGATTTATATATTCTATTGTAGTAGTTTTGAAGTAGTTTTACTGTGTTTTCTGTTATTTTTCATCCTCTGTGGGTCTCTCCTTTTCTGACTTGTCATGGGAATTGCAGGCCTTTCTCATAACAATTAAACAATGTTATGACTGACTGTCCTGAGATCCCAGGGAGTAGAAGGGGGATGGGGTGACGTGCGAGGATCCTACTTAACCTCTGTGTTGGAAGAAAAGGGTTAGTTTTTACCTGTTCCATTCCACTGAACGGTGTAAATGCTCATTCTTATTACTGTACAGCAATAAACACCTGGATTATTTTGAAAGGAGTCTCACTCGTGTTTCCATCCTAAAAAATTCCACAACGGTGTGTAATGAAAACCCTGGATCATTCCACCCAGAGGCCGGCACTGTGTGTGTTTGTTTAGTCCTATAAGTACAGCTATAGATGCTTTCTTGATGTACAACTACCTTTGAGAGACAGGTCCCTGGATGCCTCAATTGATGAAAAATGTACTTAAAGTCCAAACAGGAAATCTAGAAAATAACCACAGAGAGACAGGGCCAACTCTTAGAAGGCTGATCGAGTATTGGCTTTTCCATTCTTTCAATTCTTTCAACAGATGACACTTTTCCTTCGCTTTTATCTTTTTGGGTTTGACTTTAAGTGGAGGCAAAGAGCATTCACTGCATCACCATGGTGGCGTCACTCTTAGTGCGCAGCCCCGTTAATGGGAATGTTTTAGTCTGTCGATTGCCCCACATTATTATGGAAGTGATGAGGTGTGCAGGTATTATTAGGGATCATGTTGGAACTGAGAGTCTTGGCTTATGTTTGATCTGACCACTTTGATGTTAGTTTCTGAATTATTCGAACAGTTTTTAATCACATGCAAGTCTTGATACGATTGTAGACCAATGCTGTTTGTTTGGATACAGTCAAGTTCATCAATATACTGTAAAGATATGACTGAAGTGTGGACTTTCAGCCATAACAAGAAAGATTTAATGAAAAAAAAAAAAAACACAGCATTGACTATTGCGGAATTGCAAGGATTTTAATCCTTGTGCCCTCATAAAACTAAATAGATTAATAAAATGTATTGATTTTGGATGTATGATTTTTATAGTGCTTTTTTACCCAAGAGTTACTATAAAATCATCGTACGTCCAACAGTTTTCAGGATTTCAACCATTGAAATGGTAAATTATTCCTTTGGATTCTGAATGATTTTGTACAATAATAGAATAAAATAAAAACACAAAAGTGTAATGATGATGATTTCTTTCAGCTTTTTCACTTCTGGGGTCGCCAAAAAGAATCCAATTCACATATTTGATTTGGCAGAAGTTTTTAAACCGATGGTGCGTGGGCAGTTTTACGTCCGCCACTATGTGGTGGACTTGAAAGTTATTGTTTTGTGTTTATGTTTTGGTCCCTTCTCCTTTCTGCCTACTGCACCGCTCCGGAGGGAACAGCCTGGATTGGATAACTGCTCTCCGTCTCCATGAATCAGGAAGCTGTTCTGGTTACCTCTTCCCCCAATCAGCAGCTGACACCTGAACGCTAAGCCCTTTAAATTCCAGGGATCTCCATCATGCAGGTGCGGCTGTCTCTTCGTAGCAGTTCGCCTCGCCGCTTCGTCTGTGAGAGCTGGTTGTTTGTTAGTTGTATTGACTTTGACTTGTGCTTGTAAACTGTGTTAATTCGGTGCTTGTGTTAAACTTTGTGCTTTAGTTTTCCTGGGATTTTTACACATCAGCTTTTGGTTGTTTAGTAAGTTTGTTTTTCTTCTTTAAACTAGGGCTCTGGTTATTTATTTTGGAGGGTCTTTTTCTGTTGGAATTTGCTACTTTTTGTTAAAAGGTGTATTGATTGGCAACTCTCCTTCTCCCTCCACAGTGGCAAGTTGCCTTTATTTTCAGTTGATGGTTGGTCTTACTGCTGTTAAAATTGTTACTATAATAAATTACATGTTATTTGCCAGTCCTTGGTTTGTTTTGTTGCTTCCCTCTCCCCTAGACTACTCAAGGTCGTAACAGCAGAAGATAGAGCCACAATAGACACAGAATTCTAACTAGTCCCATAAACGCTATATTACCTTCTTATTGCTGATAATAGGAGTCATGTTAACTATCTCCTGTAAAGAAGGGTTAGGGTTAATAAAGATCATATGTCCATGTGGACAATGGACTTATTTACTCACTGGTTGAACACCAACAGGAAATAGGGCTGTACTTCCTTAAGGTCTGGTGGTCTCACTGTTTTGTTCTTTTTGTTTGTTTGTTTGTTTTTCATTTGCAAAATTAAGTTATTTGTTTAGAAGTGTGTTGTAACTCAAGCACTACTGAACATTTTCTTTTCCTTTTGGCTTTTCCCTTCAGGGGTCACCACAGTGAATCACTTGCCTCCATCTAACCCTGTCTTCTGAATCCTCTACTCTCACACCACCTACCTTCACATCTTCTTTCACTACATACATAAACATCCTCTTTGGTCTTCCTCTAGACCTCCTGCCTGTCAGAAAAATATTTACAACATTTCCACAACGCGACCAACGGAGAATCAAAATGGACTTACACAACCAGACGTAAGGTATTGCATGGCAAACACAAGACCTGCACAGACCATCACCATAGCAAACAAACAGGGGCTCAGAGCTGATTCCTGGTGCAGTCCCACTCCACCTTGAACTCCTCTGTAACACCTACGGCACACATGACCACTGTCTTACAGTCCTCATACATGTCCTGCACCACTCTAACTTACTTCTGTGTCACTCCAGACTTCCTCATACAATACCACAGTTCCTCTCTGGGCACCCTGTTAAAAGCTTTCTCGAGATCGATAAAAACACAATGCAGCTCCCTCTGACCTTCTCTGTACTTCTATATCAACATCCTCAAAGCAAATACTGCATATGTTGTACTGTACTCTTAAATGGCATGAAACCTTACTGTTCACAAATGCTAACTTCTGTCCTTAGTCTAGTTTTGACTACTCTTTCCCATAACTTCATTGTATGGCTCCTCAGCTTTATTCCTCTGTAGTTACCACAACTCTGCACATCTCCCTTGTTCTTAAAAATGGGCAGCACACTTCTCCATTCCTCAGGCATCTTTTCACTATCTAAGATCCTGTTGAGCAACCCAGTCCAAAAATCAGCAATACGGTCAATCCCTATCCTTAATCACCCTAACCTCCTGCAGTTCCTTCTCATATTTGTCTCTCTGCCTTTCCTTTTTTTTTTTTTTTTGATTTTATTTTTGTATTTTTCATTAGACAACAGTATTACATAACACAACAATCACATTAACAAGGCCAGGGGCGTTAACCAAGAAAAAACCCAAACAAAACCAAACGGCACAATATAAGACAAGACAAAACAGAGACAAGACAAGACCAAACATTGACAATACGAAGTACACAGTACGCAGAGAGACATGTTAACAACACACCCCCTCCATCACACATGTAGAACTACAGTATATAGAGTGAGTCCA
>JAPTHA010000024.1:22451791-22463032 GCA_029814585.1 Gymnapogon annona
TTCATCCAGTAGGTTATTTTCTCCAGGTTCACACAACTGTTGACTTCTTCAACCACATCTTGATTGGAAGAGGGGTGTGATCTAATTTCCATTTTCTATGAAAAGCCATCCACCCAGAAAATAATAATAGTAATAATAACTGGATGAAAGAAAGAAGTAGGATGTACTACAAGATAAGGAAGCATTTATAAAGTACATGGAAAATGTACCAGTACACCACATTGGTTCAGCTCTATATACCCGAGCAGGGCTTCTCAGGACTTAGGAGGTCAGAGGTCAACATGTCTGTATGGGACTCATGCACTTCACATCTTGATTTTTTTTGGTCATTGTTCCTGTTTTGTTTTTAGTGCTCTTTGTTTGTTAGTTTTGTCTGTTGTCAAAGGTATTACAATATCATCTGCAAACCTTTTTAAAATAAATACAGAAACTGAAAACAGAGGATTTTGGAGGTCAGAGGTCAACATGTGTCCATGTTTTTTTTGTTTTTTTTTGTCTGTTGTCTCTGATCCTGTCCTTGTGTGTTGTGAATGTTGTCTGGTAGTGTATGAATGGAAGTGGAATACTGTCTAATGAGAAATTGAAGATATGATCATAATTTTTTTGGAAAAAAAGCTCTTTTTGCTGCGTCTCTCCTTCTATCGGGAGCAGCTCCACACTGGTTACACAACGCGTCCACATGGAAAACACGGCGCAGTCATAAACCATGAGAGCAGGTAGTAATTTCAACAATGGGTACATGTAATTACAGTCACAGGCAGTACTGCAGTACATGTATCCCGAGGGGCCGGGAACATAATAAAGCCTGTTGTAAAACAAAGCATGTGTAAAAAAACAAAACAAACAAAAAAAAAACCAACAGCCAGTACTTAACTCTTATAGTATAGCTTTATTACACTGACAGAGTTTACAGATGAACGTGTACCTTCAGGTACATGTACCTTCATGTACCTTCAGGATCTACTTTAATCCACGACAATAATCCTACACAATGTACATACAGAGAACAGCACGAGTCAAGAGTCACGTGATCCAAGTAGGCGCACGGTACGGTGGCGGATTGGCTGCCAGTTTGTTTCACGACAGTCGCGCAGTGATGAAGCGGAGGTCCGAGGTCAGAGGTCAAGTCCGTCCCTCCTAGATTCTAAAATGGCAGTGGGTTCCACATCGTTTGTCTCGCGGTGTCGGTCTCTGCCACCACCTCGTCTCCATCCTTCCCAGTGGACCAGACTTTAACAAGAGGCTCAGCATCTATACAAAAACTAAACTAAACAAAAGTATAGTACAGCAATTTTCTTGTCATAGCGAACATTCAACCTGTCGTCGTTACGGTCCGGTCACGTCAGCCGCCGCTCCGATTCAATGGAAACGCTCCAAAAAATATTCAGAGAGAAAAGGTTCAATAGAGGCATTGAGGACCGTACCAGTAGGTTTACATCCCATAAAGCTGTAACTGTTTTTGTTTTTTTGTTTTGTTTTTTTGGGCGGCTGGGCAGGGGTTAGTTCATTGTCTTCATTGTTTCCTTAATAAAAATAAAAATGTATTAAATTGTCAAAATTTTGTACGGATAAACCTCAACATGGACTATCCAAATGTTTTTAAAATCTGAACTCATATTGATGTGTTTCTTTTTTTTTAAATTTTATTTTGGTTTGATTGATGTGTTATAGTTTTTATTTTTGTTTTTTCGCTTGACTGATGTTTTTTATTTTATTTTGATTGGATTGATTGATTTTTTTTAATTTTATTTTGATTTGATTGTTTTTTTATTTTATTTTGATTTGATTGATGTTTCTATACATTTTTTTGATTTGATTAATTGTTTTTTTAAAATTTTATTTTGATTTGATTGTGTTTTTTATTTCATTTTGATTTGATTGATGTTTCATTTTTTTATTATTATTTTATTTGGATTTGATTGATGTTTCTTTTTTATTATTTTATTTGGATTTCATAGAGGTGTTTCTTTTTCATGATTTTATCTTGATTTGATTGCTTTAATTTTTTATTATTATTTTATTTTGATTTGACCGATGTATCATTTTGTTAGTATTATTTAATTTTGATTTGATTGACGTTTAATTTATTTATTTTTTTAGTTTATTTTGACTTGATTGATGTTTCATTTTTTTAATTGATTTATTTTGATTTGATGGAAGTTTCATTTTTTTTGTATTATTTTATTTGGATTTGATTGATGTTTCAATTTTTTTTTAGTATTATTTTATTTGGATTTGATTGATGTTTCAATTTTTTTTTAGTATTATTTTATTTGGATTTGATTGATGTTTCCTTTTCATTATTTTATTTGGATTTGATTGTGTTTCTTGTTTTAATGATATCTTTTTTAGTATTCTGACGTATTACTTTAGTTGCAGTCAGTATAAGGACTCGACACTTGGTTCTTCGTTCCTCACGTGTATCTCAATTTGTGGACGGTGAACTGCACGACATGTTTTTAAAGACGATGTGCAGCTAAAAGTGTACACATTTCACTGGAAACAAACTGGTACGGTCCTTTACAAATACAAGTGTTTCTTCATAGTGACAAAAAAAACTTTGCAAAAACTACACAAAAAAACCCGAAACATTTTGAGGTTTCGTTCAAGGGGCAATTTTTTTCTCATTTGTAGAATGTTTTGTCTCTGATCTCCAAACATCACCAATAGGTCAGCGTCACGTCATCGTGTTGCTGAAGCTTTTATTGACGTTGAGTGAACCCTGGTCCCGCCGTTACCTTAACTGCAGAACAAAAAAAAAAAAAAACCTGTTCAAGAACCATAACAAATTCAGCAGAACTTTGTGTCGGATCGTTGTGTTGAACGCTGGAGTCAGTTTACGAAACATCATCCCACAAATTGCCCCTTTAAACCAAACTCAACCCTGGTTTCAAATCTCCTGGTTTCAAACTCTCAACCCTGTAATGAGCCGTGTCACGCTCATTAGAGGTCAGAGGTCACATTCTGATACCTTTGATCTGAACCAGTGCGAATAACAACATCATAATATAGAAACGATGTCAACTCTGAACTTTTCTCTACGTTTCAAACTGAAAAATGTCAAATTATATAATGAAAGTGTTTAGGTCATAAAAACTGTCCTTTAACCCAACGAGAATTAACATGAACAAACTGAAATGATAAGTGTAATTCTGATAACATTATACCTCGGTTTATTATTTACACGTGTACATTATTACGTACGGTGGATCTACAAATACACAAAACCATTTAATAACAGGTATAATATGGTTAGAATTGTATTGATTTATTTTCCTTTCAGTCATTTCAGGTTGTTCATATTTGTTCAGGTTATTGACCTTATTTTTTTTTTGCAAAATTACACTGACTTTTACTGTAAATACCTGCTCATATTCGGAGTTGTGAGTACTTATAGGTTATTATGGTATGTATTTGACTGGTCTGACCCACTTGAAATTGAATTGGTCTGAATGTGGAACCAGAATGAATATTATTGTTAACATCTTCACATTCAGCCCAGTATGACCTCAAACCATTAAAACAATAACGGTGAAAGATTAAATTAAAATGACACCATCAAAGTGTCCTTTAAACAACGCGAATCACATGAACAAACCTGAAACCTCTTCAGAAAAACGAGTGCAATTTTTAACAACATTAACGCGTCCGTTTTTTCATTTACACACAGACGTTACAACAGGCGCCGTTAGAATATTGGTAGAAAATGCACTTGTTTTTCTCAATTTCTTCATATTTGATCAGTTCATACACACGTATTGTGAAGGGGTAGTTTATCAATTTCAACATCTTTGTGTTATTTTAATTAAAAAAAGTTTTTTTTTACACTGAAACAAAGAGAAAACTGTGCCGCTGTCATTATTTCCAGGTTATTATGATTTGATTTGACTGGTCTGATCACATTGGTCTGTATGTGGAACTTCAACTCTAATAGTTTTGAAACCCTTGATGGTTCATATCTTCAGTGTCATTTTTGCATTTCACAAATTCATCCCGCGGGCCGGACCGGACCCCTTTGGCAGGCCGCTTTTGGCCCCCGGGCCGCATGTTTGACACTTGTGTCCTAAGGTGTATCTTACATATCTGTCAATGCAGCGATCAACAAAAAGAGAAAATAAAGAGTTCATGTACAGTAAGTAAACTAAGACAGTTAATCCACTGCAAAAAAAAAAACAAAAAAAAAAACAGAAACAGAAGCGTGGGACACGGTTCTCATTGGTTGTAATTCCTTCTCTCAAAGCGGTTCGAGTGTGTACACGTTGTCAGATTTGCACTGTTTTGACATGACAGGACAGTTTCAAATACAAAGAGAGGAGACAAAAAGTGCGTCCAATTCATCTGGCGCTCAAAACATCTGGGGATTCCACGTAGGTGAGTCACGGCGAGGCAGCACCCGCACTTTTTTTTTTTTCCTCATCAAAGTTGAACCTTTCAGAGATAATTACACAAATACAGCAACCAGGGCTTTTTTTTTTTCTTCTTCTTTTTTTTTGTGGCGTATTGGTGAACTCCCACACAGCGTCTTCCTCCCTGGCGTCAGTCACATCCATCTGCTCCACCCACGGCGCTGGGAATCAATCATGGCGGCGCTGGATGTGTCGGGTTGAGTGCAGGCGCCGGGGTGGCCTGGTCGTCGTCTTCTTTTTTGGTTTTGCGGAGGCGGAGGCGACACAATGCGCGACCATTTGTCGAACACTCACGTCGCCAGAAATGAAAACGGTTCCGAGCCACATCTGTGTCCTGAAGACGCCGCCACCCAGAGGACGAGCGGAAACCTCCCCGACCGCCGGCGGCCATCGCTGCCGCTGCACTTTGACGAACGGCCTTGTGCTTGTGTGACGGTAGCTTTGTGTGATATTTGAGGATAGGGCTCCTGTTGTGTGTAATTGATGCACCAAGGCCGACCTCAGGCTCACCGCCCCCCAACCCCCGCCCCTCCCCCCGGGGGTCGGTGAGAAGTCAGAAAAAGGGGCGGAGTGGAAGGAAGTCGAGGATGCTCGAGAACATCCGAGATCAGTGTATAGACGCTTTCCCACAGAGTAGTAATGGCAGTGCTAGTGTTATTTGGAGTCGTAGTTGTAGTTGTATCTATCATGTACCTGTAATTGAGTTGTAGGAACTACTCTCCTCAGGGGAACTTTTTGGTTGTGCATTCACACAGACAGTAGAACCATGGTACGGAGCACTGTGATGTACTACAACACACACTACAACTCACACACACACACACACACACTACAACTAACACACAGACAGACACATAGACACACACACACTACCGCTAACACACACACAGGGATGGAAAACGATCGATATTTATGTGTAGAATAATATAGAATAGAATACATATGAGTCCAAGACAATCTCCACAAAGTGTTTAGTCAAGAGTAGAGTGAAGGTGGATTTAGGTTCATGCATCCCATAATCTCCTCATCTCATAATCTCTTCTCACAAGTTCACACAGAGGGAAGTGGAAAAATTCACTGTAATGCACTCTCTTGTGTAAGATGTGGAAATGGGCGTGGCATGTGGTCTACCAATCAGCTAACACCCATGTCATATAGTTCCCGAAGAACTAAAAAAGACCCTGTCTGTGAGTAGGAGATAAAAAGGTTCTAAGAACTATGGTTGTAATTCATAGTTCCTATGCTGTGGGAATGCACCTAAAAAGGTCCTAGGAACTAAAAAGGTTGTAAGAACTGTATATGTTTGGAGAACTAAAAAGGTTCCCACAGTGGGAAAATGCCTTATAATACAAATGAGTCTAAGACAATCCCTGTTCCCTGTAATGTGTTTAGTGGACCTGTCAACAGCAGAGTGAAGGTGGGTTTAGCCTCATACATCCCATAATCAACAACACAATCGACCACACACTCTACTGTCTTCTGTTCATCTGTTCATGGACCAGGCGTGTGTTCATATTCATACATCCCATAATCAACAACACACACACTCTACTGTCTTCTCTTCATCTGTTCATGGACCAGACGTGTGTTCCTTCTCTTCTCACAAGTTCACACAGACAGAAGCACAAATACTCACAGTAACGCACTCCCTTTTCTGCAAGATGTGGAAATGGGCGTGGCCTGAGGTCTACCAATCAGCAAACACCCAAGTCATATAGTTCCTGTAGAACTAAAAAAGACCCTGCCTGTCAGTAGGAGATAAAAAAGGTTCTAAGAACTATAGTCATACTTTGTAGTTCCTGTGCTGTGGGAATGCACGAAAAAAGGTTCTAGGAACTAAAGAGGTTCTAAGAACTACAAAAGTTTCTAACAAGGTTCTAACAAGGTTCCTACTGTGGGAAAGCGTCTTTTGTGTGATATTTGAGGAAGAGCTCTCGTTGTGTGTAGTGGATGCCGACCTCACGCTCCCCAGGGATCAGTGAAAAAAGGGGCGGAGTGGAAGGAAGTTGACGACGCTGGCGAAGATCCAAGCTCAGTCTATGTACAAGAGGTCAAAGGTCAACGCTCCACCGGCTGTTCTTCCTCAGCGTCCAGTGTTTACATACAGTAGTTCTTCATCACCGTACTCCTCATCGGTCCTCCTCTGCAGGGCGAGTCCTCCTCAGGTGCAGCAGTCGCGCTCCACGTGGCAGAAGGAGGACTGGGTGGGCAGGGAGGTGGAGGGGGAGGGGTCCGACGACACGGGGTTGGTGGTGGAGGAGGAGGAAGAGGAGGAGGCGAGGAGCGAGGGGTAGGGGCTCATCTTGTCGATGTTGACGTAGGTGGTGTTGAGGAGGACGTAGTGCTCCCCGCTGAAGCTGGAGAAGATGGAGGAGATGCGCGACACCAGCTCCGAGAAGGAGGGACGACGCTCCGGCTTCGGGTGCCAACACTCAATCATCACCGTGTAGCTGCAGAGAGGAGGAGGTGACGGAGAGGAGGAAGGAGGAGCAGGAGGAGGTGACGGAGAAGAGGGAGGAAGAGCAGGAGGAGGTGATGGAGAGGAGGGAGGAGCAGGATGAGGTGACGGAGAGCAGGGAGGAAGAGCAGGAGGAGGTGACGGAGAGGAGGGAGGAGCAGGAGGAGGTGACGGAGAGGAGGAAGGAGGAGCAGGAGGAGGAAGAGCAGGAGGAGGTGATGGAGAGGAGGAAGGAGGAGCAGGAGGAGGTGACAGAGAAGAGGGAGGAAGTGCAGGAGGAGGTGATGGAGAGGAGGGAGGAGCAGGAGGAGATAACAGAGAGGAGGGAGGAGGAAGGGGAGGAGGTGACAGAGAGGAGGTGGCAGAGAGGAGGGAGGAGGAGCAGGAGGAGGCGACGGAGAGGAGGAGCAGGTGACAGAGAGGAGGCAGGAGCAGGAGGAGGTGATGGAGAGGAGGGAGGAGATAACAGAGAGGAGGGAGGAGGAACGGGAGGAGGTTACAGAGAGGAGGGAGGAGGAGAAGGAGGAGGTGATGGAGAGCAGGGAGGAAGAGCAGGAGGAGATGACAGAAAGGAGGAGCAGGAGTAGGTGACAGAGAGGAAGGAGGAGCAGGAGGAGGTGATGGAGGAGGGAGGAGGAGATGACAGAGATGAGGGGCACGAGAAGGTGAGAGGAGACGAGGAATCAGGAGAGAAGAGGAGGAAGCATCAGACAAAAGACAGAAGGGAAGAGTTTCCATCACTTAACAGTTTGACAAGGATTGAAATTAAATGACAAAAACACGCAAGACACATTTTACTACATTTTACTGCAGCCTGATACTATTTTCAGTGAATTATAGGGAACTAAAAAGGTTCTACGAGCTAAAAGGGTTCTAAGAACTAAATATGTTCTAAAAACTAAAAATATTTCAGGAACTAGAAAGGTTCTAGGAACTAAAAAGATGCTAAAAACTCAAAAAGCTTCTAGGAACTTAAAAGGTTCTAAGAACTAAAACGGTTCTAGGAAATTATAAAAGATACTAAGAACTAAAAAGGTTCTAAGAATTAAAAAGGCTCTAGGAACTAAAAGGGTTCTTAGAACTAAACATGTTCGAAGAACTCCAAATATTTTTAGGAACTAAAAAGCTTCTAGGAACTACAAAAGGTTCCTGGAGTGAGAAAGCGTGTTTACACTGATACTATTTTCAGTAAATTATAGGGAACTAAAAAGGTTCTAGGAACTAAAAAGGTTCTAGGAACAAAAAGGGTTCTAAGAATTAAAATGTTCTAAGAACTAAAAATATTTCAAGGACTAAAAAGGTTCTAGGATCTAAAAAGATGCTAGAAACGCAAAAAGGTTCAAGGAACTAAAAAAGGTTCTAAGAACTAAAAAGGTTCTAGGAACTAAAAAGATGCTAAGAACTAAAATGGTTCTAAGAATTAAAAAGGCCCTAGGAACAAAAAGGGTTGTTAGAACTAAACATGAGCGAAGAACTCCAAATATTTTTAGCAACTAAAAAGGTTCTAGGAACTACAGAAGGTTCCTAGAGTGTGAAAGTGTGTAAAAAGGGACTTCTGTTAGAGTTTGGATACTCAGTAGATTCAGATACTTTTGTGCGTTAACACATGTTGAGTGTTTTCTGCCGTGACCTTTTTCTCATGTCTTTCTTGTCTTTTCTTTTCTTTCATCCAGTGTTCAATCATGTCTTTTGTTCTTTGGTGGAATTCATCTCCTTTGTAACAACAGCACATTTGACTCATTTCTTGGGTGGTGTGTTGGTCTGTGTAACAGCTTGAACAGATGAAGCCCTGGTGCAGCTGCCGATACTTCACATGTATCTGTCAGATAGGTGTGTATTTCACTTTTATCGTCTTACAGCGCCGCCGCTCTGTTTTCACTTCCATTTCTGGGCACTGACTCATTCTTCGAAATGAAGAAAAATGACCCCTTTACGACACGTAGGAGATGTCTGCCAGCGTCCGCTATCGCCACGACGACGACGTGTCAACACTCACCAGACAAGAATTAGGAGAATGTTTGCAGACGTTCATCAGCGGCCGCCGTTTGATTTACGACTTAGGAAGTTATGGACCTCGGCCTGCCTCACTCTGCATCTGCATCTGCATCTGCATCTGTATCTGTATCTGCATCTATATCTGTATCTGTATCTATATCTGCATCTATATCTGTATCTATATCTATATCTGTATCTGCATCTGCATCTATATCTATATCTGCATCTATATCTATATCTGTATTTATATCTATATTTGCATCTGTATCTGTATCTATATCTGCATCTGTATCTGTATCTGTATCTGCATCTGTATCTGTATCTATATCTGCATCTGTATCTGCATCTGTATCTGCATCTATATCTGTATCTGCATCTACATCTATCTGTATCTGTATCTATATCTGTATCTGCATCTACATCTATATCTGTATCTATAAATATATCTGTATCTATATCTATATCTGTATCTGCATCTATATATCTATATCTGCATCTATATCTATATCTGTATTTATATCTATATTTGCATCTGTATCTGTATCTATATCTGCATCTGTATCTGCATCTATATCTATATCTATATCTGTATCTGCATCTGTATCTGTATCTGCATCTATATCTATATCTGTATCTGCATCTGTATCTGTATCTGCATCTACATCTATATCTGTATCTGTATCTACATCTATATCTGTATCTATAAATATATCTGTATCTATATATATATCTGTATCTGCATCTATATATCTATATCTGTATCTGTATCTATATCTGCACCTGTATCTATATCTATATCTGCCTCTGTATCTATATCTGTATCTGCATCTGTATCTGTATATATATCTGCATCTGTATCTATATCTGCATCTGTATATGTATCTGTATCTATGTGTGTGTTTTGTCTGTTGTCTCTGATCCTGTCATTGTGTTTTTTTGCCTGTTTTCTCTGATCCTGTCATTGTGTGTTTTTTTGTCTGCTGTCTCTGAGCCTGTCATTGTGTGTGTGTGTGTGTGTTTTGTCTGTTGTCTCTGATCCTGTCATTGTGTGTTGTGAATATTGCCTCGTAGTGTGTGAATGGTAATATGGTAATCTAATAAGTTCTAATGTAAAATACAAATAAAGTGATATATTACATTTGAGAGTAGTTTGAGACAGGCGATGTGGGCGTGGCCTCATTGACCGGCGACCCTCCGCCACTGGAGCACATTCAAAGAAAACTGAGAGAACTCCAGCCCAGTGAGACAGAGCGTGGAAGGACAGAGGGGTCATGTGACCGTCGGGAGCACTTGAACGCCACACCACGTGCTTTAGCTCCAAACCCAGACCGACAGTCAACACGGCGCTGACGTGCCTCCGCAGCTGGCGTTCGCCCCGCGTCGTGGGTGAGATGAATGTAACGGACGGTTCTCCAAGACCGGTTCTGATTTACAACATCCACGCATCTGTGAAGATCTGACCTTGGCCTCCCTCCCCCAGCCCCCCCCGCACTGGTGATTTCACACTCGACTGACGCGCTCATTTTGAGTTTTCGCTCACACCGTCTGAGCCGTGGCTGCATAAGCAGGTGACTGTGGATTGGTTGAAAGTGTTTCTGTATAAGATGTTGATCCATAACCAGCGCAGAAAACCACGAGAATACTGAGAATGACCTGAGGCCGCAGCCCAAAAAGTACTCCAGACACTATGGTGGATTATGGTGGACTAAGGTGGATTTAGCCACATACATCCCATAATCAACAACACACACACTCTACTGTCTTCTCTTTTTCTGTTCATGGTCCAGATGTGTGTTCATATTCATACATCCCATAATCAACAACGCACACACACTCTACTGTCTTCTCTTCAATCCAATAAGCAGTTCGCCGTAATGCACTCTCTTCTGTAAGATGTGAAAATGGGCGTGGCATGTGGTCTACCAATCAGCAAACACCCACGTTATATAGTTCCTATACAATTAAAAAAGCCCCAGCTTGTGAGGAGGAGATAAAAAAGTTCCAAGAACTATGGTCGTAGTTCATAGTTCCTATGCTTTGTGAATGTATCAAAGAAGGTTCTAAGAACTAAAAAGACACTAGGGACTAAAAAGGCTCCTACAGTGGGAAAGTGCTTATTAAGGTTAGCAGTTAGCGTGTGGTGTGTTAGCGTTGGTACTCACAGTGCGTCGGGGCAGAACTCGGGCTGCAGGAGTCTCCGCCCCTGGAGCAGGAACACAGTGATGTCGAAGGAGTTGACGTCAGAGTAGGGCGGGGCGCCACGAGTCATTAGTTCCCATAGCAACACTCCAAACGACCACTGGGAAAGCAACACACACACACACACACACACACACACACACACACACACACACACACACACACACACACACACACACACAC
>JAPTHA010000024.1:22562623-22579593 GCA_029814585.1 Gymnapogon annona
ATTTATAAAGTACATGGAAAATATACCAGTACACCACATTGGTTCAGCTCTATATACCCGAGCAGGGCTTGTAGGACGGAGGAGGTCAGAGGTCAACATATGTCTCTATGGGACTCGTGCCCTTCACTTTTTTGTTTTTTGTCACTGTACTTGTTTTGTGTTTTTTGTTCCATTCATACACTACAAGAAGACATTCACAACCCGCAATGACAGGATTAGAGACAATGGACAAAAAAAACAGCTAAAAACAACACAAACTAACAGCTCAAAAACCTCAAAATGGGTACAATGACAAGCACGCAAAAAAAAAACATAAATGACATTTTTCTCACTTAAAATTGGGGTGACATGTCAGAAAATAAAAAAAGAAAAGCAAATTGACCTATTCCCGTTGAAACACATGGATTGATAGTAAATTGAATCTGATGAATGAAGTCTCTCTCCTGAGCTCATGACATTTTTCTCACTTTAAAATCAGAGCGACAAGTTGACCGTGACACAAACCACGTCAGTCAGTGGAAACTCCTCTCTTCTCCGCTTCCACTACCAGCTGACTGAGTGTCGCTCGGCCTTCTGGGATACATCTCTATCTGATGACAGTTTGTATCTGGAGATTCCTGCTGGTCCACTGGTGGAGGGCAGCAAAGAGGGGTGAGTGTTCTTATTGTTGATTTATATTCTATTATGGGATGTTCACTGTCAATTGGATGTAGTTACTGAGTGTAATAGACATCAGTATTATTGATCTGTTTGTCATTGGGTTATTTGTATTATTCTGACTCTATATAGGTATAATTTTTTATTAAGGAAGCTTATGCTATGTGTTGTGCTGTTAACTGAGCAGAGGAAGTGGGATTATATATGTTTTACTACTTCCTCCTTTTTAGAACTGCACAAATGAATTTTAATTACTTTGTACATGGAATGTACACTTGTTATATATAATTAGATTTTTTTTTACTAGACAATATTACAGTTCCATTCATGCACTACAACACACAATGACGGAATCAGAGACAACAGACAAAAAAACCCATACACAAACAAACACAAACACCATTTAAAAAAAAAATAATAATAAGTGAACTGCATAAGTTACAGAGAGACATATTTTGACATCTGATCTCCTGTCACCTTTATTTGTTAGCTTGTGTTCCATTACAGCTTTCTGGGATAAAGATTTTTTTTTTTACTGCTCCCAAGAAACAAGTTAACCTCAAACTGCATGGTTTTCACACAGCCCTGCACTTATGTTGTCACTTCTCAGTTGCTCCACTTCACTGTTCCGTGCACCTGCATCTGTCATGTGAAGATTTGAACCTGAGGAAGTGATTGTGTTGGTTTGTTTTGTCGTTCCTCAGGCTGACGGCTCTGCTTCAGTTTGCAGAAGAGCAGCTCAAAGTTCACTTCGTGTTCCTGTGGTTCCATAAAAACCGAGAAGATCGACGTAAGAAAGTTTGAGTTTTCATGTACTTTTACAGACCTGTCTTTACTGCGATGGTCCCCGACCCCCTCAATCAGTACCGGGACACACAGAAAGAATACAGAATTTAGATGATTTCTTTTTCACTTATTATGGGATTCTGAAGGATGTTTTATTTTGAAAAACTTGCCTAGTCTCTGGAGTGTATTCATGTGTGTATTTTGTCATGTCCAAATGGTCACATGTGTTCTCTACTTCCACTACCTTCTTCAAAGGGCTGTTCTAACACCAGCACGTAATACATTAGCATTAGCTACATTGTAACTAACATAAAACAAATGTGTTTTTTCCCCCCATTCATACACTACAAGATAACATTCACAACATACAATGACAAGATCAGATACAACAGACAAAAGAATCCACATAAATAAGTGAACTGCATGAGTCACAGAGAGACACACGTTGACCTCTGACCTCTTAAGTACAACAAGCCCTGCTCAGGTATATAGAGCTGAACCAATGTGGTGTACTGGTACATTTTCCATGTACTTTATAAATGGTTCCATATCTTGTAGTACAACGTACTTCTTTTTTTTATCCAGTAGGTTATTTTCTCCAGGTTCACACAACTGTTGACTTCTTCAACCACATCTTGATTGCAAGGGGGTGGGGTCTCATTTCCATTTTTATCAATACATTTCTTTGATTTCATTTCTGTAAGTTTCTTCACATACTTTGGCAGTTTGAGTTTAATTGCATTCCCTAGTACACAGACTTCGGGGTCCATTGGAAATGTGACCCCATGGATATTCCATAGACTTTCACATAACCCCCCCCCAACAATAACACCCCTGCAATTTCAAAAACTGACAGGTAGAATAAGGGAATGTTCCTTCCTCCGTATCTTTGCTGAAGGTAAGAGAGGCCGTTACTCATGCTATGTTGTTACTGGTAATAAAGTTACACACACAGTGGATTCACCCTTATTATATTTACTGAATACCAGTTTTTATGTGGGTCCTATCATTTTATTTTGTTGTATTCATCCACCACAACTTAAAGGCTAGTCTGTGAAAATATTGACACACATTAAACCGGTCCATGGTGTTGCGGGTTGGGGACTGCTGTCTTATGCAACACATAGACCACAGTGATCGTTGTACAGCCAGTGGATTATAGAGGTTTATTTTTTGCCAGGACCAAATGGTGATATGTTGTGATTTTTGTGCTGAACTCATGAATGGAAAAATAGAACCCCAACAGGAAAGCGGAGACCAGGACTAGACACTTGAGACAGTCTAGGAGACGGTTACAATATATTCATAGCACCAGGTCAGGCTTAGCCAAGTATAGCTCAGTGGGGGTGCCCACATGGGCCCTCAACCAACAAGGTCCGGAGTAGGGATCTGCTGCAGAGATGAGCAGGTGTCGATGGGGATAAGAGGTGTTGCCCCTGAGAGTTTTCCAGACAGACCCTGAGGTGTTTGAGAAGCATCATAAGTGCTTCGTGTTCAGAGTCAAAGTGCTGCTTCTACACATGGACAGGAACCGACTGAAATGGTTTGATGCATCCAGGTCACATATGTTTGGGGGCTGATCATCTGGGTCGAAGCTCTGGGGCCTTGTCCAGGGTTCTTTAGAGCAGCGGACCCTAAGTTTTTTTTACTCCATGGACCGGTTTAATGTGTGACTATTTTCACAGACTGGCCTTTAAGTTTAATACAGCAAAATAAAATGATGGGACCCACAGAAACTGGTATTTAGCAAATCTACTAATACTGCACTGTGTGTGTAACTTTATTAGGGTGGGAGAGGAGGTCGTCTGGTAACCCAAGGGTTGGTGGTTTGTTTCCCGCTCTCTCCTGATTTGGGCAAGACACTTCACCCACCCTGTCCCCAGGTCATCACTGTAAATGACAACCAGTTCTCAGTGGACTTACCTGGAAAAATAAAGGTTAAATTAAATTGGCACTAACAACATAACATGAGTAACGGCCTCTCTACAAGCAAAGAAACCAAGCACACACACTTGTTTTGTGTTCATTTTTCCAACTTGGGGGTTTCAATGTAGCCAATGCTAATGTATTATGTGTTAGTGTTATAACAGCCCTTTGAAGAAGTTAGTGGAAGCGGACATCACAAAACAAGCACATTGAAAAAAAAACTAAAGTGAACTGCTTGACTTACAGAGAATTTTTTTTTTTTATAATGCCATTATCTGTGTCTGTAAAGCACTTTGAAACAATATCTGGCAATATCTGTCATTTCTGTTGATAAACCATTAGGAGTTTTGGATCAGTAAATTCACATGTAACTCTGACTATGGAGTAAATTATTCATACCACTGTTGGTGACGCATGAGGGTTTGTTAATGATGTTTTAAGCCCCAGATGAAGCTAAAAGTTATTGATTATCTTTTCTCTCTGACTCATGCGGTTCACTTATTTATATGTGTGTGTGTGTTTTGTCTGTTTTCTCTGATCCTGCCTTTGTGTGTTGTGAATGTTATCTTGTAGTGTAAGAATGGAACTGTAATATTGTCTAATGAAAAATGTAAATATGAAAATCATGAAAAAAACATTACTGTTTATCTCAGGCGCAGAAAGATAAATAAAAACCCAGTATTACAGTATTATTTAGTGTGATGGATGTTCTTTCTTTATGAAGTTCTTTAACCATTGTGATTTTGTGCTAGTGTCCATCATCAGGACGTTCCACTACATGGGCTTCGAGATGGTGAAGCCGGGCAGCCCTCTGGTCCCGCCTTGCCCCAACCTGGTCTTCATGGTTTACTGTCTGGAGGGGAGCAGCTCAGACGAGGAGTGACTCCTCACACAAAGACTCCTTCATCACAAAGACGCCCCGAGGAGGAAGACTGGACGGGCTGATGCAGGGAGTAGACGTGAAGATGTGTCCTTGTCCTCATCAGGACAAACGACATTCAGGAAAGGAAGCTGTTTTAACTTTAGATGTAGCGTATCTGATAACTTTTTAACTTTTCTAAACTGTGTGCTTACTTAAACGAGGGAAGGAAGCAAGGAATTATGGGTGTTGGTATGTTCAGTCAAATGTTTCTTTGTAGCGTAGGTGGATGAAGGTCTGATCTAATGCATTTAGCAGTAACACTCCCAGGACCTCGTGTACAAAGCATACGTACGTACAGAAACCTGGTGTGCAAACTCTTCCACGCTCTCTTTCAGAGTGAACTGATCGTGGAAATGTGCGGTGCTCCATGCCAACTCCATAGCTGGCGTACGAACGTTTAGTGCTTCTCATCCATTGGTGACACTTAGAGGTGACGATGGAAACTGTTCAGTAATGTGAAAATGTGTCATTCATCAGAGTTATGTGCGCATCAGAGATGCACACATGAACATTTAACACACCGGCACGCCATGCCGCTGCCAGTGTAGCGCCCCACCCCCGCACCATCCAGACCCTGGACCCATTGATGCCAATCCTGCCATGGAGGACATTTGATCGATACCTTTATTCGTCCCGTGAGGGGAAATTCCAGATACGGCAGCATAACACATTTGTGACACGTGATAAATGCATTTAATGTTAATGTCATTTAATTTGATGTCGGTCAGAACATTTAACAATTGGTTGCCGAAAACCCTCCGAGTGTGGCGCAACAGTTCTTGAGACTCGAGTCAAATCAGCCTTGACTGTCATGTTGATGGACATACAACTGTAGTGCAGGCACATTGAAATTTAAAAGTGACTCATATCCCCCCCAAACACATCCGTGAGACAGTTACGGTCAGAACCTAAGCTCAGTTACTGTTTTATATGCGAGTTACACAAATACGCAGTATATAATATAGTATTTGTGGTTGGTGATTGAGTCACCCACAGGTGCCCCGCCACTACCCGTATGAGAGCAGTGTCACCAAAAACCACGTCAACAGTCCTCCAGTTCCTGTCCACCTTGACGTCATCTAATCAGGGGAATCCCACTTGGTTTATACTCATTTGCATACTTAAATAGAAGTGTGGAAAGGGTCCTCTAACTTGCTCTATCCCACACTAACTGGGATGTGCAAAAACACACATGCTTGGATTGGGGTGTAGGAACAGTTTTGTACATCTGGATGTTTTGTTTTGTTTGCACAGAGTTTTCTGGATTTAAGAGTATGCTAGGTTTCAGTACAAAATCCACGCAAGTCTGTGTACACGAGACCCCTGATGTCCAGGTCTTCATTCCAGCTGCAATCAGACAAATTACACCGGATTTCTCAACGGATTGTGGTTTATACAAAGCGCGGGATGTTGAGGATGAAACCAAAGCCCTGTATGTTTGTTACTTTAAAACGTACAGACAGGTGACACATTAAATGGTAAATTCACAGTATTGTGCTGAATCCGAAACACCTGGACCTTGTGATGAGGGAGATGGGTCCCAACTCTCCCACAGCGCTCATAGACTGATACTGTGGCCTCATTAAGATAAGATATTCCTTTATTCAGTGGGGAAATGTACAACGTGGGTGATGCAATTGTTATCACCAGTCCAAATAATTGTGCGTTTTTAAGGTTTTGTTTTTGCCATCTATTTCAGTCTTCCTCTAATGCACATGTACTAGACATGAGGCCCGGGGACCAAATCCGGCCCACCAAAGGGTCCAGTCTGACCTTAACCCTAACCCACCAAAAGGTCCAGTCTAGCCCTCAGAATGAATCTGTGGAAAACTAAAATGACACTGAAGATATTAACAGTAATATTAGTTCACCTTCCACATCCATGTCAATTCAATCTCAACACCAGTCAAATACATACCATAATAACCTATGAATACAAATAATGAGTTCTTTCCTGATGAGGGATGATGAGTCCTCCTGGGGTCGCCACAGCAAATCAATTCGAATATTTGATTTGGCAGGAGATTTTAGGTCAGATGCCCTTTCTGACACAACCCTTGTATTTATCTGGGCTTGGGACCTTATCTCATATCCTCTCATATTTGAGACTGAACTGGGTTTCATGCAACACGGCGGCCATTAATGTGTCACCTCATTGTACAATGTGTTCTCAGCTCTGAATGAAGCTTTTTGTGCCTAAAAAGAAGAGCGTGCAATGTTAATATTTTCTACTGTCGAGTCTTATTGAAACGTGTCTCGTATGAGCTCATCGAGGCTGAAATCAGAGCGCTTCACTTCATATGATGCAACAATCAGATCCGTTTGATATTCTCTGAATCCAATGCCAAAGTGTCTGCTGTCCAAACACTTATCAACTACATTCCCCATCACACAATGTTTGCGTGTTCTGTGTTCATAAAAAAAAACCTACTGATTCAGCTGACTGTAGACCATATGTTTTTATTTTCAGAAGTATATTTTTATGGATGATGTGTATTGATTGTTCTCTGTGATTTAACTATACTATCAAAGGCTAAAATAAACTGTATTCTGTATCTTCCGCGTGAATGAAATTTTTTGTGGAACTTCTACTTGTGTTTTCTTTGTGTTGCTTTCTGTTTTAGTTTAGTTTTTGTTCTATTTAGGTTAATGAAAATATATAAAAATTAAGAAACGGCAATATTTGCAAAGAACAATATGCAACAACATAATATATGTAACAATATGTGATTCACCATAAAAATACTTTGTACTGTGTGTGTGTATGTATTTGGGGGGGGGGTTCAAATTCAAATTTACAGTTAAAGTGTAACATGCATAACTTAGTTGTGTACTCTGAGATTTGAAAACTTTAAAAAATTAGCTTGAAGACTTGAATATGGATTATTAACAATAAAGACAGTCTTTTTACTTTTGTTTTCTAAAATGTTAGTGACGTGTATCAACAGACGAATCCCTCAGTCCTTGAACTCATCAATAGTTCAGTGCTTCAGTCTCATCCTCAGTCCTTGAACTCATCGTCAATATTCACGAAGTCACCTTAAGTGAGACTAAGATGGGGGGTTATCTGAGACAAATTGATGTTGAGAACTTCAAGTCATGGAAAGGGAAGCAGATCATCGGTCCATTCCTGAGGTTTAGTTGCATAATTGGTCCAAACGGTTCAGGTGAGTCGAGTTCGTGAACGCAGATTCTAACGCTGTTGAAACCAACAGGCATCCATTTTCAGACACAGGTTATCTCATTATGAACAGAACTAATTTGAACAGATTTATTGAAAAGCAAAGTTGCTTCGTACATAATACAGTGACATTCAAAGAAGACCTTAAAGTACGTAGTTGTTAACGAATAACAGTTTATAATGTTTAATTCGGTGTGTATAAAGCACATGTTGCGTTAGCTATAGCTAGCTTACTACAGTATAACAGGTAGCTTTAGCCGCCAAAAAAGACGCCAGTAAAATTGACAAAGATAAAATATTCTTAGTTGTAAGCCACTTGAAAATCATGTGTGAATTACTCCAAGCTTCCGAATATAAGACCAAGCTACGAAATTAAAGCGAACAATTTAGAATACAACACTTAGGTCCAGATAAGTCTCTAAATCTCAGCTTCCATTGAGCGCTAAAATTGATTTAAAAAAAGTTGAATTTGTTTGATGTTACCACTGGTATTGTGCTGTGCGTATTTATACCCTGTGGCCGTTTTATGTAGATAAAACAGGATGTATAAAGTGTCTATATATTGTCTAAGATCAAAATGATTGTGTGGAGGTGTTGCGTTCATTGCCTTTGGTGAATCAGGTAAATCTAACGTGATGGACGCCATCAGCTTTGCCACGGGCACGCGCGCAGCTTCCCTCCGTGTCAAACAGATGAGAGAGCTGATCCACGGAGCTCACATCGGACAACCGGTGGCCAAGACCGCCAGAGTGACCCTCCGGTACCGAGATGACGACGAGCAGGAGACCGCCTTCCGACGGAGCATCTCCGGTAAGTACCGTGAGGGAGCTGGAGACAGGCTGCTGAGTGTCATCAAATCAAGAGACCTACTCATAAAGCATCTCATTATCAGGGTTTTCCTGTATTCTACATCTTACAAACCAATAAATAATGAAAAAAATAGAAATGCCATGGCTTGGGTGGTAGAGCAGGTTGTTGGGTTTGGAAGATGAATGAATGAATGAATGGATGATGAACAATACATACACAAAAAACCCATCACAGCCATTAAACTCTCTTCAAACCTCAGAACGTTAAATTATTAAAACTTGCCAAACCGTAATTCAAATTATTGAAGTTAATTTGTAAAAAAAATAATAACAAACTTTTTGTAATCCTCTAGTGCAGTGTTTTTCCACCTTTTTTGAGCAAGGGTGCATTTTTTTTATTATTTATTATTATTTTAAAAAAATATCTTTTTTTTTTTTCAATGAACTTTATTTAGAACTGTTTGCTCAGATATCATTGAGCATTACTCGGCTGTACTTCTCGGCCGAACAAAAACCTGGAAGTCAAAGTCGGCCGGGTTTTTGTTTGACTACTGAGTCAGGAAAATTTAGAAATTTTTGTGTGAGTACTGAATTGTTCGACTTGTGAAATGTTCAAGTACCGAGGTTTGACTGTAATCCAAAACGTATATATACTTGTGTCCAAATTAGAAAAAGCATTCAAAACCTCCAGAAGTGCTTAGTGCCACAGCATTCTGGTTTACAATTGTAATTTTCCCCCTCTCCTTTTTCTTTTTCAGGGGACTCCTCTGAGTATCACATCAATGGCCGACAAGTGACTCATTCCAAATATCTGGAGGAGCTGGAGAAGGTCAACATCTTCTCCAAAGCTCAAAATTGCCTGGTGTTTCAGGTGTCATATTTATTTATCAACACTTAATATACGAGTTAATGTGTATGGATCAGAGTCACAGGGAATGGTTTACAGTAAATATTTGTAAATGTAGAGCAACCAGTTTCTGATTTAGAGAAAGTGTGGACAGTTGTTTTCAAAAGATTACATCACTGTTTATAATCATTTCAGCTTTTGTATTATTTTCACATTTATATATCAATGTTTCTCCTCATTTTTGCAATCACATCAAATGTTATTCATGGGTCAGTGACGTGATGCCTACTTTTTTTGTGAACTTCTTCCATTGAAAAAATCCTCAAAATACATTAAAAGATAACATGTACGTCATTTTTCTGCATTTAAAGTGTCAAAACATTATGTGTGACCAAAGATTGGCAATAATTTGTACTAAATTCAAAACAAAATATCCATCAGTTTTGACTCCAGTATTAAGTAATGGTATACTATGGTTATGTGGCTACTATCTGTACACATGTTAATTCAATATTAATCATTGTATACTATGGTTATGTTGATGCTATCTGTACGCGTGTTAAATCAATACTATCAATAATACTAATCAATACTAATCAGTGTATACTATGGTTATGTGGATACTATCTGTACACATGTTAAATCAATATTGATCAGTGTGTACTATGGTTATGTAGATAGTATCTGTACACATTTTAAATCAGTTTTATGGGTTTTGTAACCTTTGGCTGGCTGCATTTGGCCCCTGGGCTGCATGTTTGACACCCCTGACATACTGTAGGTGATAATTTCCACTGAATGAGTGAGGTGTTTTGGACACATAGCTTAAAGTATCATCTTGTCTGGTTGTTGATATGCTTCAATGATGGTGGAATGTTGTAATATGCTGTTGTTGACACTAGGGGACAGTGGAGACCATCGCTTTGAAGGACCCTAGAGAGCGGACTAAGATGTTTGAGAGCATCAGTCAGTCCAGAGAGCTCGCCGCAGAATACAATAAAAAGAAAGACGCCATGCTGAGAGCGAAAGAGGACACGCAGTTTCACTTCAGCAAAAAAAGATCCGCGGCTGTGGAGAACAAACAAGCGGCGCAGGAAAAAATAGAGGTGAGTCTGCACGAACACCATGACAACCAATAAATATTGTCTGATAGAAACAGTGGAAGGGCTCACTTGGATCTCAAGAAGTGTATCTGAAACAGTGCTCATCGATGGACTGGTCAGTATAAAGCTGGTGAAGTTTTATTCAAGCCAAACGTGTTTGAACTCCGTGGAATCTTCATCAGGGCATGTAAGTGACACCCGGTGTGTGAGCAGAGTTAAGTAGGGGGGGTCATGTGACCAGTAATCACTTGACACATAAACATGTTTCAATATAATATACAAATTCTACTCCCAAGTATTCTTGTAATTAATTTGTCTACTATATTGTGATATTTTATTGTATGTTATGTATACGTGTCACACAATTACTGGTCATATGACCCCCCCCCCTTATTTAACTCTGCTTACATACCGGGAGTCACTCACATGGTGTGATGAAGACTCCACAGAGTTGAAACGTGTTGGTTTGAATAAAAGTTCACCAGCTTTATACTCACCAGAGCGCCTCAGTCCTCTTGTTGCTCTGCTAATATTGTCGGATGTTCGACATGAATTCTAATGCCTAAATTTGAACATTCGACCCTTATCATCTGACTTTAATCACAGGGAACATAGGATTTTCCTTTTACATCCGTTTGCACTTAATTCATTAATACTTGTTTTTGATTTTTTAATTTTACAAAACCTACCCCACTCTGCAATATATTATTGGGTGTGAATTGGCTCCTAAACACTGTCATAGGGGATTCCAAGGCTGGGTTGGTACTTTTTAAACGTTATTTTATTTAGATTTTTTATGAGGCAGTATTACAGTTTCATTCATACACTACAAGACAACATTCACAACACACAATGACAGGATCAGGGACAACAGATAAAAAAAACAGTAATGAAAAGCACAAAAAACACAAAACACATACAATGACAAATTTTTAAAAACACATAAGTGAACCACGTGTCACAGAGAGACGTGCTGCATAGTTGCAGGACATAGTGTTATAGAAACAGGTTTGTTCCTGTCGCCGTCACTGAGTTCAATAATAAATAGCGAAAATTGTACTTTATTCACTTATTCACTATTGATCCAATTTCAGTGCTCTATTTCTTCTATCGACTTTTCCCTTCAGGGGTCTCCACAGCGAATCACTTGCCTCCATCTATCCCTGCTCTCCGTTATCCTCTACTCTTACACCAACTACCTTCATATCCTCTTTCACTACGTCCATAAACCTCCTCTTTGGTCTTCCTCTAGACCTCCTGCCTGGTACTTCAAGTCTCATTATCCTTCTACCAATATATTCACCCTCTCTCCTCTGGACATGTCCAAACCATCTCAGCCTGGCCTCTCTGATATCATCTCCAAAACCTCTAACATGTGCTGTCCCTCTGACGTACTCGTTCCTAATTTTATCTATCCCGGTCACTCCCAAAGAGAACCTCAGCATCTTCATCTCTGCTACCTCCAGCTTTGCCTCCTGTCTTTTCTTCAGTGCCACTGTCTCTAGTCCATACAACATGGCTGGTCTCACCACAGTCTTATACATACAACATGGCTGGTATCACCACAGTTTTATACACGTGGCTGGTCTCACCACAGTTTTATACATTTATTGGCTCTATTTATTGTTCAGATGTGTAAATTCTATGTTCTTATCTCGGTTTCTATCACAGAGACTGTTTTTATCTTTCCCTTTGTTATTGTATTTAATTGCATTCTGTTTTGATTTGTTTGTTCTTAATTGTTTATTTGATCCATGCTGCTCTACTGATGAGTGATGGAGCACTGAGCACTGTTTTGTCTTGCAAATTGATCACATACCTGTTGACCAGGAATGTGTGTTTTGATGTAATGCCCGCAATCACTATGTCAACAAAATAACCCATGGATATAAATGAAGTACTCTTGACCTCTGACCTCCTAAGTCCTAATAGCCCTGCTCAAGATGGGTTTGCTCTAATCTGATGAATAAGTCTAAGTGAAATGAATGAAAATCGTTCTAAATTCCAGTTTTGTAAATCATTTTTAAAAAATCACTCAAAGTGACTTTTAAGAAATGAAATATGATTCATCAAAACTGGTGGACACTTGTATTCTTACCACTTTTATTGAGGAAAAGACAGGAGCAGAGTCTGAGTTTATTTCAGACTCTGCTCATTTTAAACAAAAAATATCAAACTGTTCTATGACTAGACTCCACCATAGAAATCATCACAGCATTGCAACTTACAAAGTTGTTAAATCTCTGTGACTTATGCAGTTCACTTATTAATGTATTGTTTCTTTTTTCATCTGTTGTCTCTGATCCTGTCATTGTGTGTTGTGAATGTTGTCTTGTAGTGTAGACCGTAACTGTAATATTGTCTAATGAAAAATAAAAATAAAAAAAACTCTTAAATTTAAACAATCTTTGACATTGTTAAAATGTTGTTAAAAAGTATGATACTTTCCAAAGTGTGTGTTTATATTTGGACCACCCCTCTTCTGTCCCAGGCGGAGAAGTACCAGGCGCTGCTGGACCAACTTCAGAAGAATCGTCTGCAGCTCGGCCTGATGGGGCTCTACCATAACGAGAGGGCCATCCACAAGCTGACGGACGACCTGAGGGAGAAGCAGGAGGCTGCAGCCGCCAAGACCATCAGTGTGAACGCCTGGGAGCAGAAGGTCAAAGCCCTGAAGAAGGAGCACGGAGGCCTGAGCAGAGAGCAGCAGCACATTGACAAAGAACTCCGGTGTGTGTCATCATGTCAGTGTTAGCAAGCATGTCTCACTAAGGAAACTAATTGTTGAGTTGTGTAATAACAGGTTTTATACGGGTGCTTGAAAATGCTTAAACTACAATGATGTGCTTGAGTTTGAGTTTAAGGGCTTGAAAGTGCTTGCAATTATTATCAAAGCTACTTATAGAGAGATGATGCATTTTTAAAAATATAACTAAGTCATTGTGTTAAATGAGCAGGGGCTCTCAGGTGGACTCTAGGTACATTTATATCATAATCTTTATCTCAGTGTGTTTCCCTTTTTTGGAATAAAACTTTGTGTTCTCTTTTACTTTCTAAACATTTTCCTGTTATGTAAAATGATCTTAGATGTTTGTTTCATAATATAATGTACATCACTGTGGAAAAAAATCCAGAGTTCCTATAGATATGTATTTGACCCCAGTGATAAAGTACTGTCGACATGACCCTTAAAAGTGCTTGAATTTGACCTTGAAAAATGTGTTTGAACGCTGAGTGAACATTTGTCCATATGTGGCTCAGTTCTCAGGAGCACATTACATCCCAGTGCATGTCCGAGTACGTCAAAGCCAAAGTCAACAGCTCCCATCATATGAAGAAGGCTGAGCAGCTCCACACCAAACTGAAGAAGCACCAGAAGCAGGTGCAGATCAAGGAGCAGGAGCTGGTGGAGGGACAGCAGGAGATCGCTGAAATGAAGCAGACCTGGAGGAACTACGAGAGGCAGGTGCAGGAACAGGAAGCTGCCCGAGGGAGGGATATCCAGCTGGACCAAGACCAGGTAGGAGCCTAACACACAGACGTATGTCCTATGGACCGATGGTGTGAAGTGGGGATCTGGTGCAATGACCTGCAGATGGCAAGATGGATAAGAGGTGTGTGTAGATGTACCGGGGGGCTCAGTTGCCCCTGAGAGTTTTCCATCTCAGTGATCCAGACCCTCAGGTACTTGAAAAGGGTCACGAGTGGTTGAACGGGCAGCTGTGGCTCAGTTGGTAGTGTGGGTCGTCCAATGGCTGAAGGGTTCCGGTTCTGACTTTCCACATGTCAAAGTGTCCTTGATAAAAGACACTGAACCCTAAAATTGCTCCCAGTGGAGCCTGGGTATTAACTGGTATTAACAGGACGGCTGAGGCTCGGGAAGTAGACAGGGTCGTCCAATAACAGGAGGGTTGGTGGTTGGAGTCCAGTTCTGTCCTGGTCATGTGCTGTTGTGCCCTTGGTAGGAGGGGCTGTTTGGCACGGCCACGCTTCCCGTCAGTCTGACCCCAGGACAGCTGTGGATATAAAATGTAGTTTAATGCCACCACAGTGTGAATGACTGAGTGTTCTTAGGAGGCGTTAATAGAAAAGCACTATGTAAATCTGACCTATTGTTAATATTTTTCAAAATGTCTATCTGCTGGACAGAGCGTGGTATTATAGTAACAGTATCACAACACAACAGTATCTAACAGTATCACAAACGCTGGTTCATCCTTTATGTGCCCTTTTGTGTGACAGTTTGTGCGATACAAAGAGCTGAAAGAGGTCAGCCGTAAGCAGACGGCTGTGCTCGCCCAGCAGGTCGACAGGCTGCACTGGGAGGTCCAAGCCAATGAGGAGAAGATCGCTTTTGACCAGCGCAGAAGGAAGGAGGTGCAGGTAAACTCAGAGACACACTTGTGTTACCATCACTATTTAGAGTTACCATGGTTATAATGGTTGCAGTGAACCCCCGTCAGTGCTGTTACACTCCCAGTTCAGAACCACAACTGACCACAATGAAAACATTGCGCCATTCAGGTACTGCTCTACCCTGATTTGATTTATTTACTTATTTTACTATTATTTCTACTTTATTTCATTTTGTTGTTTTAAAGTGTCATTGTCTGTGTCTGTAAAGCACTTTGGGTCAACGTCTGTTGTTTTTAAATCTGTGCTATTTAAATAAATAGCACAGACATGACCTGGAAAAAACTTTTTGTCCTTAGTGACCATACTACCTGGCTAAATAAAGGATTCAGTGGTAATCGTTAAAAGATTGTTAATCCAATAATCCCTCACTTGGAATTCCTGCTGTAGGTCGCCATCAGGAACAAACACACTGAGCTTGAAGACCTGACAAATCGAGCAGAGAAACTGGAGGAGTACACCAGAACCTGCCAGTAGGTCACGCTTTCTTTTCATCACGCGCTGCTGCAACACCAGCGATTCCACTGAGCTGTCACCAACCGTCTCAGGTCCGCCATCAAGGAGTACCGTCAGCAGGAGCAGAGTCTGAGCACGGAGCTTCAGCAAGTCCACCAGCGCTCCGAGGAGGTGCAACAGAACCTGCGTGAGGTCGTGGAGAAGCTGGGGAACGCCCGCCTGGACAGCCACGAGAGCAGACGACAGCTGCGACGAAAGGAGCTGTTGAAGAAACTCCGCAGACTCTACCCCGACACTGTGGTGGGAAAGAACTGTGTGTACTGTGTAGTCACTGACTGGTCCCCAACCACTGGAACCGGTCCGTGGGTTGATAGGTTCTGGGCTGTGCAGAAAGAATGCATAGAAAAAATACAGAATTTTACATTATTTCCATTTTGTTTATCATCCTATTGTGAACTATGCTTTATTTAAAAAAACAACCAGATTCAGGGCCGACCATGGCTCTGGATATAGAGCGTGTCGTCCATTAACTGGGAAACTGTTTTTTATGTCAGTCCTTTCATTTTATTTAGTTGTATTCATCCACCACAACTTAAAGGCCGGTCCGTGAAAATACTGTTCCAAAAAGTAAAAAAAATTGGAGTCCACTGTTTTAAAACACAAATCATGCATGATTTCATTTACTTTGTCTCAAGATCAAGGCCTTTTTAGATATAATGATATGAAATTAATTCATTGGGGATCGCTGATATACAGAACAGGGGCATAAAAACTGGTATTTAGTAAACATAATAATACGGGTGAATCCACTGTGTCTATAGCTTTATTAACAGTAACAACATAACATGAGTAACAGCCTCTCTATAACCAAAGAAACCAAACACACATTTGTTTTGTGTTAATTTTTCCAGCTTGGGGGTTTCAATGTAGCTAATGCTGATGTATTATGTGTTAGTGTTAGAACAGCTGTTTTGAGAAGCTAGCGGAAACCTATCTAACCAAGGCAGCATGTTTACATGCGTCCAGACTGAGTCACTGACAGATACGACGGAGAAAATCCAGTAATTTTTTCAAAATAAAACCTTTTTCAGAATCTGGTAATAAATAAAATGGAAATAATGTAACCTATGTATTCCTTCTTGTGGCCCAGTACCAATTGACCCACGGACCAGTACCTGTTGACTCACAAACCGATACCAATAGACCAGTTCGTGGCCCGGGGGTTAGGGTCTGCTGCTGTATATGATGGGCTCTGGGTTAATATTAGATTCATGAGGAGTCCTCACAGTGTCCTTCCAGTTGTTATCAACTATCTCCCAACAAATGTAGTTGGTAAAAATAATTCTGTTTCCTCTGCTAGTATGGCCGCCTGTGTGACCTGTGTAGCCCCATCCATAAGAAGTATCACCTGGCTGTCACCAAGGTCTTCGGACACTTCATGAACGCCATTGTCGTGACTTCAGAGAAAGTTGGCCGCGACTGTATTCAGTTAGCCAAGGAGGAGCTGTTTGAACCTGAAACCTTCCTGCCCGTCAGCTACCTGGATGTGAGATGAAAACTACTCAGAGTGTTGAACTCATTTTAGTTCAGGGGCCAACTTCAGAAAGATTTGGTGTCAAGTGGGGCATTTTAACAATATTATACCTCAGTTTAGAATTTATACGTGTACATTATAACTTACAGATCACAGTGGATCTAAAAATACGCAAAACATTTATAACTTTATATGTGTTGAGGTTATGTTTTTTTGTGAAATGATACTTTGTTTTGGTGTAAATACAGGAAAGGTACATATTTACAAATATTTACATTTCTACAAAGAGTAGTTTGAAATTGTATTTATATGTTATTATGATGAAAAAAATTTCCC
>JAPTHA010000024.1:22597150-22611639 GCA_029814585.1 Gymnapogon annona
TTCTCCTTGACAGACAACAAAGGCTTATAGCGTCGATATGCAATTCTGTTATTATTGTACTGGTCTGGCCCACTTCAGACCGAATCTGTGTGAATGTGGCCCCTGGACTGACACCCTGCTCTGATGTACATGTATTCTTACTGGGACAGTGTGTTGTGTATTTACATCCAGACCTGCTCCTCCAACACTTGTGAGAAATGGCGTTCAATGTATTCCAACGGGGCGCCCCTCCTGGCCAATCAGGGTGAGTGCAGCAGCTTCGACACCACCCCCCAGCGGCCGCACAGGCGCACTGAGCTCTCAACTGCCATTTTGTGGCAGAGGCTACTCTGCTAAAGCGGGAGAGGGATTAAAACAAACTGCGAAGAAGCCCGCACCTCTGAGCGGCCTGCCAAAGTTTGTAGCACGCACTCTGTGCTTTCGGCCGAGTTAAACAAGAGGAAAAAAAGCACTAAAAAGAGGTAAAGGATCACTACTTTTCTGATAAGGGGGGAGTTTGCAGGATCTTTAATCGGCCTCTAGGTGTCACGATGGGGCTCTGGGTCCGGGCAGCTCGTCGGAGAGTGTTTGTCTCCCTCTATCGTTATCGAAAACCCCGTCAAAATATGTATAAATAAGCAAAGTTGGAATAAATGTATGCATCAAGCAACACTTTTCGTGTCCATCCGTGGGAGTATCGTCGGGAATGAGTTACGAATACTTCGACGATTTGCTTGGAGGAGTTTAGGCCGAGGCGTCCATTTTCTCGCTTCTTTGTTTCCCGTCTTTACAGCCTTGACGACATGGAAACTGGCGGGTTTAACTTGGAGCTAATGCTAAACGCGTTAGCTTCGCATTGTACCTTAACTTCCGCCGTTACCTCGGAGTACAACACAAGCATTTTTTTGTTGTTCACCGACAGTAACTATAACACGAGGCCGTTTATTTCTTTACGGTTCGTTGCGGGTTTCCCGTAATATTCACAGCGCGTCAAATAACTTAAACGGAAAACCGCCACTGGAAGAAATGTATGTTAGCTTAGCTAGGTTAGCACGGTTAAAAGGAGGCCCATCCCCGCCCAGTAGGGATTCAACTGCGGTGCTTGTAAAGAATTTAAAAAAAACATAGAAACACGGCTTCTAAATCGGCATTTCCATCCGTCCCGTATAGCGCTCGTTGCATATACGTTACACGTAACGTTCGTTTCCCGCGCACTAAACGGAAACAGGTCGGGCCTGCGCGGTTTAAAAGGATGACGAGGCATTCGCAGTCAAAACCGATTCCCGATGATTACAGCCATTCTTTCACAGCCATCAAAACAACGACGTGCCTGCCCCACAGATTTAGTCGGAACGGAGCGACGGGTTCCCGGTGTGTTTTCTGATCACGGTGCCCCGATCGGAATAAGGCAGTGGCGGTTGTTGTTGCACCCTTCGCCCGCTTGTCTCTTATTCTAAGCGCACCCAGAGCCTCATCGACACAGATATATGTTACAGCAGAGAGCTCCCTCTACGACTCGGCTCGGAGAGCTACAAAAATACCGCTATAGAAACGTAGCACAAGGAGGTGACAGCTTCTCGCTTGGGTGCTTCATAACATGAAGCTTGTTGGGGGGGAGATGCGTGAAAGGGTCTAGGAAAGGCCTGTTGTCTTTCCTTAGTAAGTCATTTATCTCCATGAAGGCAGATGGACATGAAAACAAATAGCTGACATGACCAGATAGCATTTATTCACACCCACTTGACTCCAACCAGTGTGGAATGACTATAAGTTGTGTTGAGTGCCTGTATTTTGACATCAGAGTTCAGGAAGGGTAATTTAAATGTTCATTATTATTAAGGAATTTTTTACCTCACCCTTACCACTCACATGTACAGCCTTCTGCTACAGCTGCCTCAAATATTCATGGTAGATAAAGAGTAGTCAGCCGGTGTCAAAGAGTTCAGTCATGACACAGTTTTGATCAAGTATAAAGACGCTTTAAGCCATGACTCGCCCGACTTCTCTGTTGGGAATGGATTAAAACTGTTGAAACCTTTACTACAGACTCACTTAAGTTTCAGGGTCTGTTTGAAGGTTTAAAATATCCGCATGTGCCTCTAAAGATGGAGGAAAGTTACATTTTGTCTGTTTATTTTTTGTGCTCCCACTAATAAATTACATGCTTGTATTTCTCATTTTATAGACTTGCCAGTTGAAACACAAGTACTGTCCTCGCTTGTCTGCGATTCTAAGCACACCTAGAGCTTCATAGACACAGATATACAGTATGTTACAGCAGAGAGCTCCCTCTATGACCCGGCTCAGAGAGCTACAAAAATACAACCATAGAACCGTAGCACAAGGAGGTGACAGCTTCTCACTTGGGTGCTTCATAACATGAAGATTGTTGGGGGGAGATGCGTGAAAGGGTCTGAGAAAGGCCTTTTGTCTTTCCTTAGTAAGTCATTTAGCTTCATGATGGCAGACGGACATGAAAACAAACAGCTGACAACCAAGGGGTGTGAATAAATGCCCCTTAATCTGATGTATTTTGACATCAGAGTTCAGGAAGGGTAATTTAAGTGTTAATTATTATTGAGGACTTTTTGACCTCACCCGTACCACTCACATGCACAGCCTTCTGCTACAGCTGCCTCAAATGTTAATGGAAAATAAATAGTCACCCAAGTGCGCAAGTTGGTGTCAAAGAGTTCAGTCATGACACAGTTTAACCAAGTATAAAAATATTTAAGCTATGGCAAGCCTGACTACTCTGTTAGGAATGTATTAAATCTGTTGACATTTACTACTGACCCACCTAAGTTTCAGGGTCTGTTTTAAGGCTTAAAATGTCCATATGTGCCTTGAAGACGGAGAAAAGTTTTCTTGTGTTTTAACTAATTATATATTTTTCTGGTTTCGTTTTTGTGTTCCCGCTAGTATTTCACATGCTTGAATTTATCATTTTATAGAGACTTATCTGTTGAAACACAAGCACTGTCCTTGAAATTGTTTTCTTGCATAACCTTCTTTTTTTGGAACACCACTTCATTTGAGGACAATTTATACCTTCAGCTCCTGCAATAAATAATACACTCTAATGATGATCTCTCTTCTCCTGCAGGTTTATAGAAAAAGGGAAATCGGAAAGTCCAGGTGAGCCACACATCTCAAATAATAACTGTCATTGTGCCTGTGTGAGGTGTGTGACATGTCCTTGTTCCCTCCCTCAGGTTGACAGGGACAGTCAGGTAGCAGGCAGACTTCAGATTCAGCCGCTCAGGGTTTTTCAGCACCAAAGCGAAAGGGAGGTCGACATTACTCTGAACATGCAGACTGCAGCACAGTCTTCAGAAATGTTCAGATCAATCTGTTTTCACTGTTTGTACCAGGTAACGCTAACAGCACTGAGGGGACATATATGTGAAAGTCCATGCAAAATGTATAAAGATGTATTTTAAACACTTCAGTACAAAACAAACAGGATGTAATCAACCCAATTATGTTGAGAGCGAGTCGAATGCTTTTAAGGATGCAGCGGGTTTGGAAGATGGATGAATGAATTAGGATAGGTTTTCCTGTGATCAGACATATTTCGGCTGTCACTTCAACCCACTTCAACTATTGGACAGAAGACAAAATGAACACAATTGGACACTGATGTGTCCACTTCTAATTCCACATAATACAAGATTTCAGATGGTCTTAATCAGTAGGCTTCAGTGTATGCAGGGAGACATGCAGAGGACTGCTCATCCCTTTGTTTTTCCCTCTCTGTGAACGCCTTTCAGTGGACACCATGGTCTCAGTGTTTCTGTTGCCGCTAGAGAATGGAGTGAAACCTCTTGTGAATGTCATACTTACAGATGCTAACTTGTTTTCATTCGGTGTCAAGTTCCTACACAGCATGGACGGGGGGCCAGCAGAGGGTGTAGGGGTGGTGGAGGTCCCTGCCAAAGACTTCCCCTCCATCCAGGCCGTCCACAGTCAGGATGCCATGGTGGCTGACCTCCTCCAACAAGCTGCAGAGGCCGGAGGCGTGGTGGACGGACAAGCAGCAGTTGTCCTGGAACAAGGTGGTCTGAAATGTTGCAAATTAAAAATTATAACAAAATGGTCAGGAACTGAATGTTTTAAATAAGTGTATACGTAATGAAGGCACAATGTTTAACTCATCTGCAATGTGACTGATTAGGTCATGGACAAGGGATGGTTGCAGCCACTCAGGCCCAGCAGCAGCTGATGGAGGCAGGTGTAGGGGTCAGTGTTGAAGGTGGAACTGGAGTTGAAATGATGGTTATGGACTCTCTGGATCCCACCCTGCTGCAGATGAAGACCGAAGTAAGCTCACTTATCCTTAAATAAACAAACAGAATCTAGGAGTAAGTCTGAGGTGTATGCGTCTATTTCACATGTGAGCTCTGGCACTAATGTGTCCACACTGGAGTTCAGGATCTGGGGAAGGCCTTATATTGGTGCCAGTCGGTCTCAGTCATTTAGGTTGTTACTTTGTTTGGTCCGGGCAGAACAGACCAGAGTTGCTTCCCCAGAAAGCCCACACTCTTCAGGTGTGAATACAAAACATGTAGACTTTGATTTGAACCAAATAAGTGGGCTGAGAACACCCAGAACAGGTCTCAACTTTTTATTTATTACATTTATCAGAGAACAGGTTATTTAATTCTACCTGGTGTAATCAAATATTGCTGGGGTTGACATTTTTTTGGGCCAGGCAGTATAATGTATGCGTATGTGTGTGTATTTAGAGCTTTTTTTAAAGCTGTTGCATTGATTATTTCTGTCAAGCTACTTTTTAATATATTTTAATAAAGCGATCACGGCACCCTATAATTTCTCACTTTTGGATTGATAAAGTATTCAGATTCCGCATGTATGAAATGTCTCCTCAGGTGATTGATGCTGCAGTGGGGGGGTCTTCTGCAACGGTGGGTGTTGTTGGGGGTGTAGCCGGTGCCGCCCATCAAGCAACTGTAACAACAGTGGATCAGACTCAGATCATCACACTGCAGGTTTGTGTCCCGCCAACAGGCTTTCACTATTTTTCATGATATATTCAACTTGTGATGGTCCTGTGTGTGTGGGGGTGGGGTTGTGTGTGTGGTTTCCTCAGGTGGTCAACATGGAGGAACAGGCTGCTCTTGGCCTCGGGGAGCTCCAGCTGGTCCAGGTACCTGTGTCTGCCACTACTGTGGAAGCCCTACAGCAAGGCACATTTGTAGACACCACAGCCATGCCCAAGGATGGAGACCCAGTCATCTGCCATACTCTGCCTCTGCCCGAGGGCTTTCAGGTACAAATTCACCAGAAAGGATTTACTCTGAGAATATAAACACACCATATCAGAACAGGGTCAGCCTGAACATTTAAGATAGAATCTGATCCACCTGAGAAACGGTATCAATATACCTCCACAGTATCAATATAATTTTTACATTACTATGCCCGTTTTAAGATTTACTAATTTTCCCAATCAAATTTCCCCTTGGGAATGATTTATAATTAACCCGTTCCATCTCCAAACACCACCCACAAATCTGAAAAGGGGCTGCTAGAAGGAAAATAACAATTATTAGAACAAAATAACATAAAATGCAAATAGATAATCTTCTTTTAACAACCGATTGTCCTTAAAAGTGAGATAATATTTGCAGTAGATAGATAGTCAGGTAGAGGCTGGTCCACTGAGCATGTGCGAGCTCAGTTCTGGAGGGAGTCCATTGGTGAATACTGTATCTACTATGTGCATTGAATGTGTAGGTTAGATTAAATATACCTTTATTTGTCCCACTCTGTGAAATTCCAGGTTGTAAAGGTTGGTGCCAATGGAGAGGTGGAGACAGTGGAGCAGGAGGAGGAGGCAGGTGAACCCCACCCAGAGGAGGAGGTGGAGGATAATCAGCTGCTCGTCGAAGGGGAGGATGAACCCATTCAGCCCCAGAACGATGATCCAACCTGGGCTAAAGATCCAGACTATCAGCCCCCATCTGGAGCCATCAAGAAGGTCAAAAAGGTACGTTTAGGCGATTATGCTGACTTTAGGTGCGGTGGAAGTTAATAAACATTCATACACTTGACTGTTATTTAAACACCTTGGGCCTTTGATTTTAGGTCTGCTGAAGGAGTGCTAGCAGTAAATTGGTTTGATAACAAATGTGTCAACTGTCTGAGCAATTCCTGCGGGATCATGCCTTTTTCAGTTGTCAAACGGTGGAGCAAGAACCTCAGAGTAAAGATCACCATCCCGTACCCGTCACTCATCCTTTCCCACAATGAACATATGGCAGTTACTGATCTTTCTGACATGCTACTACACCTGTACAAGACCCCAGCCAGGTCAAGGAGATGGTATCTTCCCCTGTTTGGATACATCCTTAACCTGTGCATCGCAAGTTCCTGGCTGATCTACAAGAGGGACTGTGGCCAGCTGAGCCAGAAATCAATGTCTCTGAAAAGGTTCCACATGGCAGTTTCACACAGTTCAAAGCAAGTCAACAAGCCAGCATCCAAAGTAGGCCGACCCTCACTGAGGTCTCCACCATAACAGAAGAAAGACTACACCCAAAGTCCCTAATATCCAAAACCATAACCAGATGTGCGCTACGACAATCTGGGACACTGGCCTCTTCACTGTGACAAGTGTGGGCAATGCAACGTCTGTCCAAAGGGAGTGTCAAGGTGGAAGTGTGAGAAATGTAATGTTTTCCTGTATTTGAACATACACCAGAAATGTGGATCGTGTGACCCCAAAAACGTTAGTGCTGTTGCACCACCACACTCTGGGTGTGCCTTGAAGTACAAAAGCAAATGTTTGCCTTGTTTTGTTTTGTTTTGTTTTTATGTTTTTGAAGGCAAAAATGAATGTTTTAATTGTATTGTTCAGTCAGAAGTGGACAGAATGTAAGAATCACGTGCACCTTGACAAAGATTTCAACAAAATGAAAAATTTGACATAACATTTCCATGTTCAATGCAGTATTTTCCTTTGTTGAAATTGAAAACCAGCACTGTTTTGTGATATACTACCAGAAATATATTGTATCCAATGCCATGGATATTTATTGAAGTTTATTTCTTCATAAATTGTTTTTTTTATTTGACTTTTTGTACTGTTATTGGTATGTGTATGAAATTCTACACTTACACCATGAAGTGATATCATTTTGAAGAGGTCAATATTTTAAAAACTACAGGGTCTGTAAAAAAAAGATGTCATGTCAAAATTTCATGTTGGGGTTGTTAAAGGGTTAATGACAGGCCTCGTGATTTGTTTTTAAAGGGTAAAAAGAGTCGTCTACGCTATGCTGAGGGGGATAAGGACATGGACGTAAGCGTGTACGACTTTGAAGAGGAGCAGCAGGAGGGACTTCTGTCTGAGGTCAACGCAGAGAAAGTGGTGGGCAACATGAAACCACCCAAGCCCACCAAAATCAAGAAGAAAGGTCAGTGTCACGCCGACGGCATGAGGGAGGAAGTGTGTGATTTACAAACCTCAACCAGTCATAGAAAGTCATCAGAACCACGGGTCTCAGAACTGAAGTGAGTCCCAAGTCCAGTTGTGTGAGTACTGTTCTAAACATGTAACATCAGGGCTGTCGAACGTGGAACAAATCTAAAATAGTCTAATCCGGCCTCGGGATGAACTTGAAAGCTGTTCCAAAATACACTAAAGAGTGAAGGAGGTGGAACTTATTTTAGTTCAGGTTCCATACATGGCTATAGTATAATCACAGAATACTAACCTACAATTAATGACAACTCCACATTTTCTTGGTACAATGTGGGAAGAAAAACATTACGCTATGAAACTACATTCACAAATTAACCTTTAAAAACAAAATGTGAACAAATTGGAACAACCTGGAATGTCTAAAGAAAATAGTGCTATTCGAGCAATATTACTATTACTAAATGTTTATGCAACATTGTGTGTAATATACAGATGATAAGTTGAAACAATAGAGTTAAAATTGCACTTATTAAGAAATGTCAGCTCTTTTCAGGCTATTTACATCTTGAATGTATAAAATATATGTTGTAAATATAAATATTTTCCTAACTTAATGTTTTTATTGCACTTAAAGCAGCGTATGACTTAATCACAATTTTTAAAAATCTATATGTTTAAAACCCTGCACAATAACCTAATTATCAGTAATCCACAAGCCTGAAATTCTTCATTATTATGCAGCTTTAATTGAAAGATGTAGTATGTTATCATTTAAAGACCTGGAGGCCCTACACTTCAGCCTGTTGGAAGTGTTCATAGCATCCTTTTTGTTAAATGTGAACTCCGTGTGACTGTCCGTGTTAGGAGTGAAGAAGACGTTTCAGTGTGAGCTCTGCAGCTACACCTGTCCTCGCCGTTCCAACCTGGACAGACACATGAAGAGTCACACCGACGAGAGGCCGCACAAATGCCATCTATGTGGAAGAGCCTTCAGGACGGTGACGCTGCTGAGGAACCATCTCAACACACACACCGGTAACACACACCATATATTTGACGCACAAGGCTTTTGTATGTCTCAGTTTCTGCTGGCGGAACACGTGTATTTGTGTTGTTTTTGTCGCGCAGGGACTCGGCCTCATAAGTGCACCGACTGCGACATGGCCTTTGTCACCAGTGGAGAGTTGGTCCGCCATCGTCGCTACAAGCACACGCATGAGAAGCCCTTTAAATGCTCCATGTGTGACTACGCCAGTGTGGAGGTAAGAGGCTCTTAGTGATGGGCAAATGAAGCGTTAGTGAAGCACTGAACCACTTCAGTCGATTGTTCTGCAAATGTTTTCATTACTGGAAGCTTCAGTCACAGTGACCTCTGCTGGACAAGTGCAGTCAGAGTAGGCAGGCCAGTTGGACGTGAAGCTTTTAATTACGCACGGCCTGTATGCAACCAGGCTGGAATGACTAACCTGCAGGTGTCAAACATGTTGCCTGTGGGCCAAAACCGGCCGCCAAATGGTCCAATCCAGTCCCTGGATGAATGTGTGAAATGCAAAAATTACTCTGAAGTTGTTAATACTTCTTTTAGTTCAGGTTACACAGATTTGTCCCATAGTTTGAACTCTGCAGATCCTCAGCTCAGACCAGACAGTCCCAGGTCCTGGGGTCTTTGTGGTTGTTCACAGTGTGATGTGTGTTCTGTGTTTTGTTTGTGTGACTGCAGGTGAGTAAACTGAAGCGCCACATTCGCTCCCACACCGGAGAACGTCCATTCCAGTGCAGTCTGTGCAGCTATGCCAGCAGAGACACTTACAAGCTGAAGAGGCACATGAGGACACACTCGGGTAAGAGGACACTTTCACAGATTTACTGAAAAATCAGTTCAGAACAAAACACAGCATTATCTTTAACCCTTTAAAGGCGTTTGTGCCATTGGCACCGTAAGAATTTTACAGCATTCAAGCTACATTTGGACTGTGGACATAATTTAGAGAGCAGGAGAATACAGTTGATGAGCGAGAGAGAGAGATGGAGAATTTTTATTACTCTGTCAGTTTATTTTTGTAAATGTTTATAATAGTTGTGTTTTGGTGTTGTATGCATTTATTTATGTACTTATGTACTTATTTATGATGTTTGCATGGACTAGAGACAGTGTCGCTGAGGAAAAGACAGGAAGCAGAGCTGGAGGTAGCAGAGATGAAGATGCTGAGGGAGTGACCAGGATGGAGAGGATCAGGAACGAGTACATCAGAGGGACAGCACATTTTAGAGGTTTTGGAGATAAAGTCAGAGAGGCCAGGCTGAGACGGATGGGACATGTTCAGAGCAGAGATAGTGAATATATTTGTAGAAGGATGCTGAGTTTCAAGGTGCCAGGTAGGAGGCCTAGAAGAACACCAAACAGGAGGTTTATGGACGTAGTGTAAGAGAACGTCAAGGTAGTTGGTGTGAGAGTAGAGGATACAGAAGACAGGGTTAGATGGAGGACAGTGATTTGCTATGACAACCCCTGAACGGA
The DNA here is from genome assembly GCA_029814585.1 of Gymnapogon annona. NCBI lineage: Eukaryota > Metazoa > Chordata > Actinopteri > Kurtiformes > Apogonidae > Gymnapogon > Gymnapogon annona. The sequence continues at coordinate 22,607,098 of JAPTHA010000024.1, forward strand.
AAATACCAAAGGAAAAGAAGAAGAAGTGGTGTTTGAAAGAAGGGGCTCTGTCTTCAATTCAACATTGAACAGAAACTATCACGGAGAACCAAAATTATTACAAAGAGCCAAAAGTAAGAAGATGAACATGGACACAGAATGATCAAGACTAACTGGAGACATAGAAAATAGTTTAAACTATTTCTATAAACTCATAAAGTGTCATTATGAACAATTACAGTTGTTTTTTACATAGTGTGATAAGTGCAAGTCTTTTTTTCCTCTAACACTGTTTTAAGCATCTGTTATATATAATAAATATAATTAATGGACAGATATTGAAGATCAAGTTCTTCCTGAAAAGAAGAGTAAAATAAATTGGGGACGGGGGAACACATTTTGTGACACTGGGAGTCTTTGTAGGGTTAAGTAAAACCAAACTAGATTGGACTGAACTGTTAATACCTTCTATTTCCCTTTCAGGCGAGAAACCATACGAGTGCTACATCTGCCACGCTCGCTTCACCCAGAGCGGAACCATGAAGATGCACATCCTGCAGAAACACACAGAGAACGTGGCCAAATTCCACTGTCCACACTGCGACACCGTCATCGCACGCAAGAGCGACTTAGGTAACACGGGCGGACTCAGCGGAGACCGGGTGAATTAGTCCGACTCTGTGGGTGCGTTTTTGTGAACTCTGCGTGCGGTATGTGTTGACAGGCGTCCACCTCCGTAAGCAGCACTCGTTCATCGAGACCGGCAAGAAGTGTCGTTACTGTGACGCAGTTTTCCACGAGCGCTACGCCCTGATCCAGCACCAGAAGTCTCATAAAAATGAGAAGAGGTTCAAATGTGACATGTGTGACTACTGCTGCCGCCAGGTCAGTTTACAACATCAGCTCAACCGCCATGAACTATCATAATCACAGCTGATGCGTTTACATGCACTTAGGAAATGTGATCACCGAATTCACCAGGAGCCTTCAGGTGCACAAGCCCACAGTCAGAATAAATGATAATAGAAACTACATTATGTCAAAACATGTCTGTAAGCTACTTCACAGCATGTGTCGGAAAAAACAGTAGGAGCCCTTTCCGTCAACATATAAATTCCTAATAACTGTTATTAATAAGATAATTCTATTCATCAGGTGCGATGCATTTACATGCACTTCAGAAATAGGATCATCCATAAACCTTGGTTTAGATACTTCAGTCCACTATTGGGTTTATTCCAGAGTTCATGCAGTATGTACGTAGGGACATGTAGTCTTTTATAGTCTTCAACTCATGTCTTTGGTTTTATTCATTTCTTTTCACCGTTTTACCAAATTTGTGATCGGTTTTGTTTTAAATCTACTGACAGTAGAATCATATTTCCTGTTTTTATCTTGTATGTCACTTTAGTTTTCTATTATTTTAATTGTTTTTCTACATGTAACAAAACTAAAGATTAACCTGTACACAAGCATGAAGACATGGGAGTATTGGGGGTAAATCCAGCTGTGTTAATCTGATTTCTTTATAGTGGGATAACTGCTGGTATGTGATCAAACAGATCCGATTGTCGTGTTTATGTGATCACTGATAATGTGATAACTCCACAAATGAGATAATCACAGTATTAGTGTGAATGTAACAAAGCTCATACCTAGCATCTGTTCTGTGAGTATCATCCATTCCATTCCGGTATACAGTCACAAACTTAAATGTTACGGTATGTGTGTGCGCCCTCCAGGAGCGTCATATGGTGATGCATCGTCGAACCCACACTGGAGAGAAACCGTACGCCTGCAGCCAATGTGAAAAGACCTTCAGACAGAAGCAGCTGCTGGACATGCACTTCAAGAGGTACCACGACCCCAACTTCGTCCCCACCGCCTTCGTCTGCCCCAAGTGTAGCAAGACCTTCACTCGCCGGGTAAATCTCCTCGTACTAGTCTCGGCATAATTGACCTGGGACCAGTTCATGTCCACACGTACGTCTGTTGTCACTGTGAGAGTGAAGCACGATAATGGTGTGTGTTTGTAGAACACCATGGCCCGCCACGCAGAAAACTGCAGCGGCGAAGTGGAGGAAACCGAAAACGGAGCGCCGACCCCAAAGAAGGGCAAGAGAGGAAGAAAGAGGAAGATGAGGAGCAGGAAGGACGAGGAGGACAGCGGTAAGAAATACACGTCGACCAGTCACACATTATGGAAACACACACTGGTCATGCACGTAGAGGGGGTTTCTGTATCCTGGGGGTCCGCGGGGTAAAAAGTCTGACATTTGTTTGACCATAAAATTAAGGCCTTAATTTTCTTTAAAAATTACAATTAATCCTTAAATCCACCTTTCAAAGGTCTTAAAAACGCCACAAACGCAATAAACAAAATTGCAATACTTTGTTATGTCGTACAGTGAAATATTTGTAAAGAATCTGACGAATTTGTAATTACTGCTGTGTGTTTTAACACAAGGGAGTAGAAGTGAGCAGGAACAACGGCAATCATTGGGGTGTGTGTGTGGGGGGGCTACTTTCAGGTGTACACACGTTAACAGCTTGCACTTCAGCAGCAACAAGGGTAACTACAGTCAGTGTAAACACACACCTTGACGCAGGATCTTTTCAGATTTCACACGTTCTTTAACTTGAATTTCTCAGTTTTTGCATGTTCAGTCTGAAAGTGAATGGGTGGGTTTGTGGTGTTGGGGGGGGCGGGGCTGTCAGTCAGCTGCGCCTACTTTAGTGCCTGTTATGGTGACGTGTGGGCAGGAGAGCAGGTGTGTGAGATGTTCATCTGTGGAACCTCTTTGTCCAGAGGAGGATCAGGTGGAGCCGGAGGAAGAGGAGGAGGAGGAGGAGGAAGACGAGGCAGACGAAGACGCCGCACTCCTACAGGACGACGACGAGGCTGAGAGCATAGAGCTGGACCAGGCCCCCGCCACCATCCCGGTACCGGCCCCCGAGGAGCCGCCGGTCAAAAGGAAACGAGGACGGCCCCCAAAGAACGCCCCCAAGACCCCCCCCGCGCCCAGCAAGACGGTCCGAGCATCGGCCAAGACCAGCGCCTCCGGTAAGAACCGAGCTCACGCAGTGGAACAGCTGGAACACAGCTGTGCTGATGTGGGTCTGAGTTGTGTTTGCAGGTGTGTGTTGTGTTTGATTGTGCGTCTGTTGTGTTTGATTGTGCGTCTGTGTTGTGTTGTTCAGCTGCTGCCATCATCCAGGTGGAGGACGAGAGCACCGGAGCCGTGGAGAACATCATAGTCAAGAAGGAGGAAGGCGACATATCGGCCACAACGCCCCTGGAGCAGGGTGTGGCGCTGACGGTGGAGGGGGTGGGGCTGGACGTGGAGGGGGTGGGGCTGGATGGCGAGGGGGTGGAGACTGTAGAGCTGGCTGTGAACGAAGAGTCTGCGGCAGCCGCCAATGGAGACCTGACACCAGAAATGATCCTCAGCATGATGGACCGGTGAACGCCACACATGTAGCCGGACGGAGACCCGCCATCGCGCATCCAACAGCCCCCCCCCTCCGCTCGTCTTTGCGTTTTCTCTTGTGTTATCGATCAGCAGCCGCTCAAAGAAAGCAAAAAAACAAAAAAAAAAGGCTGCCGCAAAAGCAGACGACGAGAAGCGAAGCTGCATGTGAAAAATCAACCCCGTCAAGTACAAGCACTGTCGAAATGGATGTAGGCCACGCCCCCCCCCCTTATCTAGATCTCATTCAAGCGAACATATTGTTCCTGTTCCAGATACGGTTCTGTGCTGTTTTTTTTTTCTTTCCAGTTTCAGTGTCCGTTGAATGAATCACGTGTTCTTTGTTCTTGTTTCGACCCGACGCCACATCCTGTCACCTTTCACGCACTCGACCCAAACTGACTGTCACATGGAGATGTTATTTTATCCACACACACCCCCACGTTCAGACTCCTCCCCTTTATACGTGTATATAGACATAAATGTAGTTTTCCTAACGGAGACTTAACGCGGTACTTTAGTTTGCCTTGAACATACATCCAGTCGGTCATTTGATCTGTATATAAATATATATTTTTGCGCCCGTTGAGAAAACACTAACACTCATGTGCATCCGTCAACAAATCAAAGACACAATGGAAGTGTGTGTGTGTGTGTGTGTGGGTGGGGTTTTCTCTTCCATTCCATCGTGATCCTTTCGGGGAGAAAACCAGCGCACGTACTGAAGGCAACCCTGTCGCCTCCACCACCATGCTATTTATTCCACATCAGCTCCCACCATGCATTGCAGGCATGTTGGAATGTGAAACGACAGCGTGGGTGGAGCCTAATCCGGTAAACAGACACTGTACTGTAGGTGTGATTACAACATTCCATTTTTAATTTACTTCTGTCAGATTGTGTCCTCGCAGTTTTACAACGTTTTGATGAAAAGTGCTGCTGTTGCAGCTCATCTCAATCATCCACGCCTCGAACCCACAAAGACCCAAACACCCACAAAGACCCAAACACCCACACCATCATCTCCTTCAACAGCGGTCCCCAACCTGTGTGTGCAACTTTATTATTTTATTATTAACTTTATTATTATTAT
>JAPTHA010000024.1:22613912-22625459 GCA_029814585.1 Gymnapogon annona
ACCATTAGTCCAACCAGTCCACCCATTAATCCAACCAGAGTCCACCGTAGTTTGATCAATCCACCGTTAGTCCAACAGAGTCCACCATAGTTCGACCAGTCCGCCATTACTTCAACCAGTCCAGCAGCAGTCCAACCAGTCCACCCTATAACCCAACCAGTCCACCCTTACTTCAACTGATACACCATTAATCCAATTGGTCCACCACAGCCATCTCCTGTCCAATTACAAGTTTAATGTTCTGACTGTATCTCCCCCTCCTCCTCTTTCTCCTCTTCCTCCCCCTCTTCCTCCTCTTCCTCCTCTTCCTCCTCTTCCTCCTCCTCAGAGACCTGGCCTTAGCTGTTGCAGCTCTGTCCTTCAACCAGTGGTTCACTAAACTCTACTGCAGAGAACTGAAACTGGTATAAAATATGAATGTAATTCTACACATGTATGAGATGGTGTCCATTCCAGTGGGAGGGGTGCTGAGTTTTGTCCGTGTGTCTTTGTGCTGTCAGTCAGTGGACGTCCAACAGCAGATCACCATCCTCCTGTCCAGGTCTCCCAGTCTGGAGGAACTGTCTCTGGAGGCCAGCGGACTCAAATCGTGAGTTTAATAGAAAGCAGTGAAATATTTAATCTAAGCTTTTATTTATTAAAACATAATGAACAAAAATAAACAGTAGATCAACAAAATAATACTAATTCTTATCCCTGAAGTCATGTAATGTTTACACCCCAAAATAACATCAGATCTGCTGCCTGATAGATTTGTTTGTATTTGCTCTCCCTTGATAACCACGCAGATAAATCAGTTTAATTAAAGTTATTAAAGGTTAAATGTAGAGAATAATTCCTTTGGAAGTTTCCCCAAATACTGTCCATGATGTTTTTACCTGAGACATCATGGACTGGATCTATCAGAGGCTTTGGTTTGTGGATGTTCATGTTGTAGATCAGGACATTGGTTTCCATGGAGACCACGTGTTGGGTGTTTGATGCTGATCAGCCTGATCCTTCAGACTAGTGTCTTTGTTCTCCTTATTCAGGGACTTTGTGGTTAAAATGGCAGCGTCTCTGCGGGACCACCCGTCCTCCACACTCCACTCCATCAACCTGTCGGCCAATCAGATCGAAGACAAAGGTTCAAATCACATCATGCACTTCTGTAATACTGAACAATGGACACACAACTACAGCTGCATTTAGAGTTATGTTTGTTATCTTGTGTAATGTTGGTCTTTTTATTCTCATTTCCTATTGGCTGCTGGTACCAAAATATATTTTCCAACATATTGTACTCGACGTTACTGTGCACATGACAAATTAACCCTCTCCTAGATAGAATCACGGCACAGTCATCTCACTCGGAAAGCTATACGCTTTCATCTACATCTGCAATCTCTGGAAGCACCTCCCCTTTGTTCATATATGGGCACATAGCACCAGTATGACAACAGTGTGTGGCAAAGTCCTGGTAACATTTACAACCTGTGGTTCATGTACTGTTGTATGTGTGCGTTTTCTCCGTAGGTGTTTCAGCACTTAGTCAGGAGTTGGACAATCTGTGTGAAGGACTCCGACTCCTGTCACTGTCGCGGGTGTCAATGAGCGCTAAAGGTACAAGCACTGTGTAATATCTAGTGTGACCTGGATGGATGCGCTCATTGTCTTCTGTTCTTCCTTCTACTCTGGTCTGATGGATACATTTGCCGTCATCTCTTCTTCCTTCTCTTCCGATCCGGTGGATGCATCCATTCTCTTCTGTTATTCAATTCACTTCAGTTCAATTCACTATTATTTGTAGAGCCCTATATCACAACAAGGATGTCTCAAAGGACTTCTTTATAGTCGTGTCCATTGGATGCGTTCAATGTCTGTTGTTCTTCCTTCTCATCTAGTCCAATGGATGCATTCACTATATAGATACTTCCCTTCTTCCTTCTAGTCTGATCCATTGGACGCGTTCACTGTCTTCTGTTCTGCCTGATGCATTCACTACCTGCTGTTCTTTCTTTTCGTCTGGTCCGATGCATGCGTTCAGTGTCTTCTGTTCTTCCTTCTCATCTGGTTCGATGGAATGCGTTCACTGTCTTTCTTCTGTTCTTCCTTCTAGTTGTATCTGATGGATGCGTTCATGGTCTTTGGTTCCATCTGATCTTGGTGGGGTTTGTTTATGTGTGTGATGCTTCAAGGTCTGGGGAGTCTCAGTCAGACCCTGTTCTCCAGTCCAGTGATGTCCCAGTCCCTGACCCACCTGGATCTGTCTGCAAACCCTGGCAGCCTGATGACAGAGGACGCCACGGTAACTCCACGTCCATATAAGGACTTCCTCCTGCAGTGGCGTCTGTAAGTGGTGTGTACTGACTGAAGCCCGTGTCTGTTCCAGTTCCTCTTTAAGTTCTTGTCGTCGGCTCAGTCTCTGGTCCACCTGGACCTCAGTGATACCAACTGTCCCCTGGACACGGTCAGAGACACCTTCAACTTACCTGTGATCACGTCCATTAACTTCTGTCATCATCAATCTTCACTCACTGTGTCTGTGACTCCACCCCCAGTTGTTTGTTTCACTGTCGGCCGGATCCTGCTGTAAACTGAAACACCTCAACCTGGCCCGCAACCCCTTCAGCCACAGGTGAACAATCATATGAAATAATCATAGAAGAATGCATAAGTAACTCTGTGACTCATGCGGTTCACATATTTATGTCTTTATTGTCACTGTAACTGTTTTTTGTGCTCTTAGTGTGTGTGTGTGTGTGTGTCTTTTGTCTCTGATTCTGTCATTGTAGGTCGGAAATGTCATCTTGTAGTGTATAAATATAACTAATTTTGTCTAATGAAATAAATTGATGATGAAAAGAAGAATGGACAAGATAATATAAGACAGATAATATAATAATTGAATAATGTACAAAATAACATAAGACAAAGAGAAGTAAAATCAGAATGCTTTGTCACTGTAAATATGGTCAACAACATTTACTGTGAAAGTCAGTTTGGCAACTCCACATGACGGCAGGTATTAAAAAAAAAAAATTGCTTTGTTGATTATTTACTTCGTGTTTGTATAACAGTACCACCGTTCCATGTCTATCGTGTTACATTTTTCAGACTGAGAGTTCATGGGATGCACTGAGGTCTGAAGCTCTAATTCATTTGTGTGTGTGTGTGTGTGTGTGTGTGTGTGTGTTTGTTTCCAGGAAAGTTCGGGAAGTGACCAGGAGCATCCGGGAGTTCTTCAGTCAGAGTTCTGAACTCCAGTATGTTGGTCTGTCAGCAACTAAACTACCTCCGCAAGCCCTCAGGTACTTCAAACAAATACTCATATGAATACACTCGTGCATTACGTTTGAATTATCCTTAAAATATACATATGTCAATACATGAAAATTCACATGCTCATGTATGCTCAAATACATTAAAGTGCACCCAAATATATGTACTGGAATACACTAAAATACACTACAAATGTGCTAGAATACACTAAGAAAATGTTCCCCAATCCCTGGGCCGTGGACCAGTACTGGGCCACTTGGAAAGAATACATAACTTACATTATTTCTGTTTTGTTCATAATCAGATTCTGAACGATGATTTATTTTGGAAATCTCTCCGCATCATGACTGCCTCAGTTACATGTGTTACCTGCATCCACTGCCTCCTTCATACAGCTGTTCTAACACTAACACATAATACATTAGCGCTACATTGAAACCCCTAAGCTGGGAAAAAATAATAATAAATGCCTTTGTAAAGGTTCTTTGGTTGTAGAGAGGCCATTATCATGTTATGTTGTTGATGTGATGTTATTGCTAATAAAGTTATACACACAGTCAATTCACCCTTATTATTATATTTAAAAATTCCAGTTTTTATGTCGGCCCTATCATTTTATTTTGTTGTATTCGTCCACAGCTTAAAGGCCAGTCTGTGAAAGTATTGTCAGACTTTAAACCAGTTTGTCGCACAAAAAAAGGTTGGGGACCGCTGCACTAAAATACACAACAAATGTGTTAGAATAAGAGAAAAATTTGGCAATACACTTAAATTACATCTTTGAATCAAATACCTTTATTAGTCCCACGAGGGGAAATTTCACACACAGCAGCGTAATACAAAGAGTAGAAAAAAAAGAACAGAACAGATACACAACAAATTGAATTTATGCACAGCATGGACCACATGGACGTGATTGAAGTCCCAGAGATGATAACGATAACAAGGGGCCGTTAATGCATCCTTCGGAGAGAAACGGCAGTGAAAAAGTCCGCAGCCACCGTTAGCATAGCGCTCACAGCTGCTAACCACTAACAGTTGAAACTTAACCGTTTGAAAGACTGCAAACACAAATCACATCCGCAAATCACTCACTCACACGCAATCTCCAGCCCCCCCCCTCCTCTCCTCCATCTTTAATACAGCCGCTAAAATAATGCAAGAGACCAAATATAAATAAAAAGACACAAATCCAAATACAAAAATGCACACTTTACATGTGTTTTCTCCACTACTGTTGTGAAGCTCAGACTGTTAAACCTATTTCAACATCAGGACACATGTTCCACGTGAGTGAAGGTGTGGATCTAAAGATGCTTTAATTGTGAAAAGTGGTGTTTTATGGTGCTGTCACTTCCATTTAATGTCAGTGCCTTTATACTTCAACATAAGATTTCAGTTATTTCTTTCCATTGTAACAGATCGATGTGTTACAATGTGTTTACAATCCACGTCCGTTGTGTGTTTTTGTCGACAGATTACTGCTGCAGGGTTTGGCTTCCAACCGTCGTCTGTGTGGACTGAATCTGGACATCAGCAGCTGTGAGGTACCGCACGACAACCGCACAAATGGCAAAACGTGCACACAGTCGCACACAAAACCTTTCTCCACGGTGACGGAACAGTTGTATTGTGTACCTGTGTGTCAATGTGGTATTATGTCTGTGGAGTTGCGTTTGTGTAATTGTGTTTTAACATTGTGTCGTGTTTGTGTGTCGATGCCGTTTCGTGTTTGTGTGCTATTGTGTTAACGCTGTGTGTTGCGTTTGTGTAGTTACGATCTGCTGGAGCCCAGGTCATACAGGAACACATGTATGAGGCCACGGCGGTCACCAGTCTGGACATCTCAGACAATGGTACATGATGCAGAGTTTAAAAACATAGAGAATAGTGCAATCCTTTGTATTTTCATTGACATACTTTTGTATTTCTATTGATATACTTTTTTTTTTTTTTTTACACCCAGGTTTTGAGAACGACATGGTGACTCTGGTTTTGTCCGTCGGACGATGTCATTCTCTCCGACATCTTGCACTGGGGAGAAACTTTGCCATGAAGTCCAGGTTTGACAAACATTTGACTTAAAAAACAAGTTTGTAGATATTTGTTTTTAAGTTTACTGGTATATTTAAGTTTAAAGTAAAAGCAACTTTTTTGCTTAATTTTTCTCTGTTTTGACAACCCTTTACTGTGACTTTATATGATCTGAGAAATAAATATTATATATATGTGTGTGTGTATAAAATAAATACAGAAAATATAGGATATAATTTTTAAAAATACACGATGCAGAAGATACTCCAATAAGCAGTGACAGATGACAGATGAAATGTGGTTAAATGTGGAGACATATTCACTTGATAGTCACCACTTATTATCCCACATTTAAATGAGGGATAATATTTGTCTTTTATTTATCCATTTCAGATTAAAGTGAAAGGATTCTGCCTCTAATTTCCCGTTAAATAAATTCTTGATAGACCAACCAGTGTTTCTTTTTTTTCTTTTTTTTTGACCAACCAGTGTTTCAGCTGTCAGTTATCGGTGGTATGTCTCTGGCTGTAGTTGTCGTATTGTTTCATGTTATTAGTTTATGCTTCTTTATTGGTGGTGTCTGAGCTCCTCTCTGCTTTAGTTTGACCTTTGACCTCTCGGTTCCAGGGCTCTGACTGACGTCCTTCATCGTATTGCTCAGCTCATTCAGGACGGAGACTGTGTGAGTCACGACTGTGCATATTATACACACACTACATTTATTATAATCAGGGTTATTACTTTTATTGTATTATGTATTTCTATTTTACTTTTATTGTATTGTTTTCCCTTTTAATAACAGTCAAAACACATCCAGCAGGTTTTATGAAATATTAGTTTACAAACAATGAAAAATCCGAACAACCTGAAATTTCTTAATAGAAATATTTTACCAATATTCTGTCTGCTGTCCACTGTGATCTATACCTTATAATGTACATATGGAAATGATAAAACTGAGAGGACACTGATTTCTTAAGAGATCTCAAGTTGTTCATATTTTTTTGTGAAAGGATAGTTTGTTAATGTAAACCTTTTCATATAATATCACTTTTTTACTCTATAGTGAAAAAAATGCAATTATCATTATTACTAGGTTATTCTATTATTATTTTGGTCTGAATGTGGAACGGAAATTAAAATAATTTTAACATCCCTGATTCTGAATGTCTTCAGTATATTTTCTTTACATGTCACAGAGGTGGGAGGGACTGGACCCTTTAGTGGCCATTCTTTGGTCTAGTTTAGTTTAAATTTTATCACTATCATCATCATGTGTTATATGTGTGTGTGTGTGTGTGTGTGTGTGTGTGTGTGTGTGCATATATACATATGATGTATGCATTTGTGTGTTTTAGCTGTTGCAGTCTCTGTCGGTGGAGGACTCAAAGCTGAAGACAGGCGTTCACATCCTGCTGAGCGCTCTGGGAGGCCACGCCCCTCTGGCTCACTTGAACATCAGTGGAAACAACATTGGAGACATGGGAGCCAAGATGGTGTCCAAAGCCCTGATGAGTAACAGCAGACTGAGGTACCGACTGCCTCCACCCACTCACTGGGTTTTACAACAGTGTGTCTGATCTGGGCCCATGGATGTGGGAGAGTTGGTCGATGCACTTGTTGTCATTTGTTCTTTTTAATGAGCACGAAATGTATGACACTAAATCCAGGTTCACTCTTTTGTCGAAACATGGAGACACCACTAAACACTTCATGGACGCATTTGTATTATATATTCTTACATTTTGAACTTAAACATAGATCATTTTTCCATCAGTGTGTGTGAGCTGTAGTTTGTGTTCTAGTGCTTTGGAATGCAGAATAAGATTACGTCACACGCTCCATCCCATAGTTCTACTGCCTGTGTGAAAGCACAACCAAAAAGTTCCACTGGGGAGAAGTAGTTCCTACAATTCAATTACAGGTACAGGATAGTTCTTAAACTAAGTTCTTAGAACTATTCTGTAGGAAAGCGCCTAAAGAGACAGTCAATAAAATAATGACTGTGATAAAAGCTAAAATAAACTAGTGGCTGGATAGCTCAATTGTTAAGACACCGGGAAGGTCCCGAGTTCAATTCCTGAGATGAGCAGTCTGGGTCCTTGGGCAAGACGCCACTGCCTACTGTAGGCAGTTAAAGCTCGGTTGTGTCAGGAAGGGCATCCGATGTAAAAACTCCTGCCAAATCAAATATGCAAATTGGATTAGCTGTGGCGACCCCGGAAGGGAAAAAACAGAAAGAACTCACCATCATCATCATCATCATAAAAGATAAAATAAACTGCACTGAGACTAAGGTTAGAAGAAAGTGAAAATCCAGCGAAAAGCAGTTTGAAACTAACTATGAAGAACTTTAAAGCCCCATCAATGCCTGCAGGTCAGTTCAGACGTTGGTGAATATATAAATAAATCGTGTGTGATGTATTTGTACAGTTTGTTGAACGAGAACAAAGCTGTTTTTGTACGGTTGTGTTTTCTGCCTCAGGTCTGTGTTGTCCCACTGTTTGTGATGTTTGTATTGTGCGATGTTTTCTGGTTGTCTTATAAGGACTCTGACGTGGGACAGGAACAATGTGACGTTCAGGGGTTACCAGGATGTAGCCGACGCTCTGGAATGGTCTGGAACAAACACAAACACATTCACTGTGTGAGCAACTGTCCACGACGGCTGTGCACTACCACTACACTACACCACTTTATATATACCACACTATACGATACAGTGTATTGTGTTGTTATTTGTGTTGTTTGTGTTGTGTAGGAACTTCAACCTGTTGCAGATGCCCCTCCCACTGGTTGATGTCACTCAGAGTTACCGCAGTAATCCCAACAGAACCAAAGAGGCGCTGCACAAGGTTAGTGTATCATTTACCTGTAAACCAGGAGAGTCAAACATAGAGTCCATGGACCAAAACTATTAAGGTTTGTGTCTGTCAAGCTGTCGTTTATGTCATTCATGTCCAGTTCCGGGTTTATTTTGTTCATTTCCTGTCTGGTCTTGCATGCATTCCTCTTGTGTCTCCAGCTTCACTTCCAGATTCCCATACTCACCTGTGTCTCGTTTGCAATTATTCCTAATGTGTCTCACCTGTGTGATTCCTCGTGTATTGAAGTCTCTGTGCGTTCCCCTGTCTTTTGTCAGATCGTCTGAGTGTCTTCCTCCTGGTAACATTCAGGTCCTGTCCATTTTGATCTAGTCTGGTTCTGTGTGTGAGTATCTAATGGACTGTAGTCTAGTTTAGTACTGTATTTTGTATAGCCTTGTCTTGTTATTTGTGTGTTTTGAAAAGTTTTCTAAATTGTTAGTTTCCTCTTTAGAGTGATTTTGATTCGTCTTTTGTTTTATTTTCCTTAATTGTATTTTCCTTATTAAAAAGATTTTGATTTTTGGATTTCTGATTTTCCAGTTGTGGGTTCTTTTTGTTGTTAAGATGAATAATATTACTCCTGAGTTTTAGTGTGGCGTTTTTTGTTATACAAAAAATTTGATTGTTATAAGAATCATTAATGATAAGTGTTGCATGTTCTTCGGAATGTAAAAATACAAACTTTACTTTGAAATCGAGTCTTGTCTGCGACTGGGTCTGTCCATCTAGAGAGTTCTAACAAAAAGGCTCCAATCTGGCCCAGGGGTTGAATGTGTGAAAAACAGAAATTTCACTGAAGACGTTAATAATCAGTGATGTCAGCGAGTCTGGATTTGTTGTTGTAATCATACTTTAAAGCAGTCTTTGTGTTTTGTCCATATACTGAATCTAAGCATTGTGTATATTTGTGTGTGTGTCCTCTGATTCCTCTGACTATTTTTAAAAAAAATATTTTGTTATATTGTATTAATATTACAACCATATTCAAACACGAGACAACACTCCCACCTCACAATGACAGGATCAGAGACAACAGACAAAACAAAACATAACAAACACATAAAAAAGTGAACAGCATGAGTCACAGAGAGACATATCTTGACCTCTGACCTCCTAAGTCCTACAACACCTGCTCGGCTATATAGAGCTGAACCAATGTGGTGTGCTGGTAAATTTTCCATGTAGTTTATAAATGGTTCCATATCTTGCAGTACATCCTACTTCTTTTTTTCATCCAGTAGGTTATTTTCTCCAGGTTCTTCAACCGCATCTTGATTGGAAGGGGGGCGGAGTCTAATTTCCCTTTTCTATCAATACATTTCTGTCAGTTTCTTCACATTGACAGTTTGAGTTTAGTTATGTTCACTAGTAGACAGACTTCAGGGTCCAGTGGAAATGTGACGTGCAATTTTTAAAAAAAAACAGCAAAGGTTAGCCAATTTAATCATTTCCATCATTATACCAACAATTCCACAAGAATGAAAGTATAACATATTTAAAAAACATTTCAAAGACTAGGACAGTGAGGGATATGTGACTTGTACTGAAAATAAAAAAACACATTGAAAACAACAATAAACAAAAAAAAAGAAAAATCAAAATTCAGTGTTTTGTTAAAAAAAAGAAGATATTGCCTGCCCTCAACCAGGCTTAAAAATAAAACAATCAACACAGTAAATAATGGATCATGACACACTCAGGTCCAAATCTGTTTAGTTGCCATGGATATTCCATAGAATTTAAATCCACCCCCACCCCCCCACCTCCCTAAACAAAACCCCTGGTGTGTCTTCAGATTCAACAGTGTTTGGACAGAAACAACCAGAGACAGTCTGACGGAGTGGACCCACAGGATGTATTCAGGACTCAGCCGTCTGAGAAGGTAACGGCAGCTCTACCACCAGCGCTGACCCTGTAGAACGCATCTGTTTGTGGGTCTGTAACCAGTGTCTGGGTCTGTTTCAGCTGGTTGAAGGTCTGTGTCGACAGCTGGAGGACGGACTCCAATGTCTGAGACGCTACAGCATCGAGGGTGTCCAGGACCAAGTCACAGCTGCACAGGAGGTTCTGCACAACGCCAAGGAGTCCATGAAGGTTTATGAGTGAATCAGTGAATAAATGAAGTCTTATTATACATCTAACTCATATATGTACACTGAATGAATCAATGAGTGAATGGATTAATAGAACTGTTTTGAATTGAACTAGAAGAGCAAGGATGTTAATATTATGTTACAGCAGATTCCACATTCAGACTAATATGATTTAAAGTTGATCAGAACCAGTGAAATAACACAATAACATTAATAAATTACATGAAAATGTTTACATTTATAAAGTATTTTTTAAAAGTAACTGAATAAACTCAACAAACGTAAACAACCTGAAACCCTTTAATATAAATCAGTGTAACTGCACCAGTTTTCTGTCTGTTATTCCCGGGACGAGAATCCAGTGGGTTGTGTCAGGAAGGGCATCTGATGTAAAAACTCCTGACAAATCAAATATGTGAATTGGATTTGCTGCGACCCCAGAAGGGACAAACCCGAAAGAAATCATCATCATTATCATTAAATGATTTGTAGGTCTCTAAATTATAATGTACATGTGGAAATGATGAACTGAGGCAGAATATTCATGTACACTTTAGTGACACTTCTTTTATATAATTTGCCTTTTCAATCCTCTTTTTTGATATTGTATTATCTGGACATCTCATATATACTGTAGTTCCACTGTTTTACTGTGGTACGACTGGGTAATTTGGGATTTTTAACCTGAAAATTATATATCAGACAGATTAGCATGGGATCACACAAAATGTTTTTAAAAATTCTATTCATAAAATAATAATGATAATAAAGTAATCAACAAAATTACCAAAAACAGCCAAAATAATCAATACATTTAACAAAAATACATGAAAAATACATTTAAAAAAAACAAAAGTTAAACTCAGGGGATGACAGTGACAGTGTTTGTTAAATGAAAGTGAGTGGAGACACTTGGTTAATACTAGATAACAAATGCATGTGCAAGAAAAAATAAACAAAAAGAGATTAAATGTAAATAAAAAGGGAATAAAATAATCAACAATATAAACAGAAACGGCCAACATTTTCACAAACAGTAACAAAATGATAACAAATCAATAAAATAGTACCATGAACGAAATACACCATAAATTGAATATAAAATTAATTAAATCATTAAAAAAATGTATGCAAAATTTGAACATTAACTTTCAAATACCAAGTTAAAGATTTTGTAAAATGAAATAAAAACTCTAGACAATATGCAACAAAATAAACAAATATCCTCTTTGAACATTTGTATTGGTCCCAATTTTTCAGAAATCTGCATCATTCCTGTAAAACAGTGACTC
>JAPTHA010000024.1:22646545-22664145 GCA_029814585.1 Gymnapogon annona
GGTTGGAGTTAAGGCTTCATTATTATCAGTGCATGGTCTTTAGCGTGGATGTACAAGTGTGTGTGTGTGTGTGTGTGAGTGAGTGTGTGTGTTGGCATGTATCTGATAGAGACAGGTGGTAAAGGAGGAGGCAGAGGATGAACAACAACATGGAGACAAACCCTGCACATAGTCAGAGGAAAGAACAGAAGGACACCATGGAGTCCTGTGTTGAAGACGTAGAGGAATCACTGATTCTTTTATTTTGGTCTGAAGGAATGTATTTACGGAGGAAATACTCAATGGATTAGATTTATATAGCATTTTTCTATTAACGCATACTCAAAGTGCGTACATTCATGATCCTTTATTCATATGCTAAACTTATAGTACATATACTAAACTATAAACTATATTAAGTGTAACTGCACAATCACCACCCACCACAAAACATCCACACACATTCATACAGCGGTTTGTACACCATCAGGAGTCATGTCTTGCCCAAGGACACTATGGCGCATGACTAGGACAGAGCGGGTTTCAAAACCACCGGTTATTGGACTCTACCTCCTGAACCATGGCCACCCTGTCCTTCACGTTGTACAGTTATTTAACTGTCTAATAGACCCAATAATTAGTCCAAACTCATAGTGTTAATTGTACCACATAAAACTGAAATACCTTAATCACCATATGCTGATCATTTAACAATGCACCAAACTAAAGTGTTGTTGTGTGAGCTTGGTCACTCTAGATGTGTGTCTGAATATTTAAACAATTTCAGGAATTACACACTAAAAGCTCTGTAAATGAACAGTTTTTGGTTGGTTCCTTTAATCCCTTCCTGCATGTTGTAAAGTGATTCAAGCATCGGTTAAAACCACAATACTATTCATACTTATAAGAATTATTCCTAACTAATAATAGTGTATAAAAATGAAATACCTTAATTACCATGTTGGATTACCTTATAGTTGTTTCTTGTCATTTTTATCCAGTATTATGTCATTAATGTGGATACTGACGAACACCGATGTCTTCGCAGGTCCTGCAGATCTTCTTTTCATGCTGTAGCACCATAGATTTGTGTGTTTGAAGTGAAATGAAGAATGGTAACATAAAGCATTTTAGGTCAAACTGTTGCACAATCCTTATGTGATGCTGACCCAGTTCCACTCCTGCTTACACATGGCGTCTGTCTTCAGTTACTTCTGCTTAGTTCAACAGTTCAACCCTTTGCACCACAAACCACTTATTTTCTTGCCATTGAATCCATTACTTGAGCTCAAAAAGATAGAAAATGTGTTGAAAGAGATGATGGAGATGTCAAATTTACGGCCCGTGGACCAAAACTGGCCCATCAAAGGCAGATAGACATTAGATAAAAAGGAGTTAAATATTTCATATCCATCAAAAATATTGTTTTGGTTTTGAGTAGAATTATTAGATGGAGGGAACTGTGACATCACCTATTGGTTTGTGATATTTTGAAGTCCATAGTAGGTGATTTGGCTTTTGTCATATTGTTGTTTTTGAGCTAGAAGTGACTATATTTGGACAAAAGGGAAGGGGCTACCATATTGTGAAACTTCATCAAGTTATTTTATCTCATTAGTGGAAAAGCAACACTACCTCTTCCTCCTTGCAGTGGTATTTTATTTTACTTTGTTTATTGTATCCATCTCTTGGGTATTTGAACAGTTCTCACCGGGTTTTTAAACAATGTTTTATGTACTTTTACATAGACATTTTTCTCTAGTATGGGTATAGGTTTTTAGTTGTTTTTATAGAATTTTTATATCTTGCTTGTGTCTCTGTTTTATTTGACTCTAGGAGTGACCGTGCAAACATTCCTATGTGTTAGATAAATGGCAATCAAATTTCTTGAATCTTGAACGGTGAAGTTTTATTAATCCACACCGAGACCTAAGCCTAAAATTGTGAAAAGTATTATGACCTTTAATAACTTCAAACACAACAGTGTGCGTCATGCTACACCCAGATACTGGAAGGTTAAACACACTGAAAGTGATGGCTTTTACAGATGGGCCACATTATTGACATAATATGGATCAAACCAGGATGAGTTAATGGCACGTTCCTCAACGGGAACCAGTCAATTCAACAACCAGTGAAATGGTTCCAAATGGAGCCCATTTTGAATTAAAGTGATGCGTCCACACTGATGCATCTTGTATGTGACTTTGACCTGTTGTTGTTTCAGGAGCCAGTACTGAAGGCAGAGAATGAGGCCAGTGAAGGGATGGGCAGAGTGGACGAAGGAGTAGAGGAGTTCTTCACCAAGAAGATCATCCCAGACTATGCACTGTGAGTATCACTCTAACTGCACAGCACTGTGGGACAATACCAGAAGTACTACAGTACTGGATGAACGTTGCTGTCACATAAGGACCTGTGATGCAAGTGCTCCAAACGATGAACAGAAAGACACGTAGTTGAATTACAGATCATATACACTCTGATTTAGTGAGTTATTGAACTAAACAAAGACACACAATGCAAAAATACAAATCATATGCCCACATGGGAACAAAATGGAACTGCTGAACACAGGTACCACAGTCAGGTATGTTATGCCACAGATGGGTACCTTATACCACAGACAGGTACTTTATACCACAGATAGGTACAATATACTGCAAACAGGGATGTTATACCACAGACAGGTATATTATACCACTGGTGCTTTATACCACACACAGGTTTGTTATACCACAGACAGGTGCATTATACCACAGACAGGTACGTTATACCACAGACGGGTACGTTATACCACAGACAGGTACGTTATACCACAGACAGGTACATTATACCACAGACAGGTACGTTATACCACAAACAGGTACGTTATACCACAGACAGGTACGTTATACCACAGACAGGTGCAGTATACCACAGACAGGTGCAGTATACCATAGAGTGATAGGTTATACCACAGACGGGTACGTTATACCACAGACAGGTACGTTATACCACAGACAGGGAGGTTATACCACAGACAGGTGCTTTATACTAAAGACAGGTACGTTATAGCACAGACAGGTACTTTTTCAGTTCTACAAGGTAGACAGCTGTCTACCTTGTGTCTGCCTTGTATTCTCATTCTTCTCTTTTTGCTGTATTAGTTTCACTCTGACATCTGTTGTTGTGGAACCTGTTTAATTTGCATGATGAATGTTCTGGTTCTGTTACTGAATACTGTGTCCTTAGTATGTGTCTTCATGTGTCCTTATGTGTCTAAACGTTGTCTTTAATGTTTCCTATCAGTCACATTAACACACTCTGAAGTCTACAGTATCTGAAGTCTATCCTGGACCTGCTTTAGGCTAATACTAGTTTGTAGTTGCAGTTTTGTTTCAGTTACATCATAAATAGAGGAACTAATCCATGCACATCAGCCTCACATGTTATAACCTTTATCCTAAGTCACGGTTGTCAAACATGTGGCCCGTGGGCCAAAATCAGCCACCAAACAGTGCGGTCCCTCCCATGAAAGATATTAACTATAAGTGACGTTAAAGTCAAATTAGTTCACATTTCACATTCAGACCATTATGATCTGAAATGAATCAAACCAGGAAAATAATGACACAATAACCTGTAAATAATGACAAATAAGTTAGTTTTAAAAAGTAAAATTACATGACAGTATTTACATTTACAAAGTATCCTTTCACAAAAAATCTGAATAACCTGAACAAATCATTTCTATATTAACCTCTAAGGCAAAAAAAAAACCCTCCTCTAATCATATCCATTTTCTCTGTAAAGTAGGAAATAAAGTGTAATTTTTTTAAGGAAATAACTCAAACAAAACAACAAAATCGTAAAATAAACTAAGTAGAAATAAAACATAGATAAAAAGAGAAAAATCAAATGGAAATTTCAAAGCAAAATAAAATATTGTAAAATACGTTTGGCTTAAATTTTTGTGCATTTGTGTGTATTTAGGTCCACTGTGATCTGTGACTTATAATGTACTTGTGAAAATGATAAAGTGAGACAGAATATTGGTTAAATTACACTTTTTATTCATAGTGGAGCATTCATAGATGACCATTTATAAAAATGTATTTAACCTTTTTCACAATAAAATACAGATAACAATTTCGTTTTGTTGTTATGTACTGATAATCGTGTTATTATTTGACTTGTCCGGCCTGTTTAAGACTATATTGGACTGAAAGTACAACAAGTGGAACTTCAACATCCGGACTTACATGTTGTGTTAAAGTCTGATTCTGACCATCAGATGTGACACAGTGAGTGTTCATCAGTTCATACATGACACATTGAACATTCTGTCAGGGCAGTTGGATGAATCCTCGTCCAAATGTCCAGGACACACTTCAGAGTCGGTGGACGATGCACCATCCTTCACATCCCTCTCCATTTCTAACCACGGAAACACACCTCCACCTACCTCTGTGGACTGATTGTGGGGGGTGTTTTCAGTCAGGGAGTGGGGGGGCGGGGGTTCTGATGTCACTGATACGTGTTTTCACCTTCACGTGGTGATAGGGAAGTACATCAGGTTCATCTGACTTTATATGTAGTCATCTGAGTTTGACTACAGAGGGAAGTGTGTGTTTCCAGACCTTTGAATTGTTTCCTCCTGATTTTCACAGCGTCACTGTAGTGTCTAAGTGTGTAAGTACTGTATGTGTTCTAACAAAAGCATATATGAGATCATGGATTCTCACCAAAAACCCCTCATTTCAAACATAACCTCAAAGGAAAACATATTTAATACTAATAGATTACGCTGAATTATTTAATATTTAATACTAATAGATTACGCTAGTTCTTTTAATTAGATTAGAATAGGTTAAATTCAATTAAATTAGTTAGATTAGATCATGGGTGTCAAACATGCTACCCGAGGACCTAATGCGGCCAATGGGATGAATTTTTGAAATGCAAAAATTACACATAAAGATAACTGTGAAAATTATAACTCACGTTCCACGTACATACTGGAAAGAATATGATCATAATCTGTACATATGAAAAATGGAAATGTGAATATTTTCATGGAATTTTCCTGTATTTACGCCAAAACAAAGTGCCATTTCACAAAAATCCTAAATAACCTAAACAAATATAAACAACCTGAAAATTTACTAAACGTTTTGTGTATTTGTAGATCCAATGTGATCTGTAAATTGTGATATACAGTATATATGTATAAATTATAAGCTGAGGTATAATAGTATTAAAATTACACTTATTTTTCTGAGGTTGTTGATGTGATTCACATTATTTTAAAGGACAGTTTGTCCTCATATGATGAAAACATCATATGAGGAAAGTTTGGAGTTGACGTATTGATATGTAATTCTGTTTATTATTTGACTATTCTGGCCTAGTTCAGATCAAATGTTGCTGAATTTGCCGCCTGAAATAAAATTAGTTTGACACCCCTCAATTTGATGAAAACAGTAAAATTATAGATTAGATTATACATTACTAGTACTAGTGGTAAATAATAATAATAATGATGATAATAAAGAGCCACAGACAAACATTGTACACTGGATTAAAAATAAACAACATTGCTTCATGATTATGTTTGGCCCCACCCCCTTGTCCAAATATGGACACTCTTGTTGTTATGGAGATGGTGCCTCATTCCGGTGTTTGTGTCCTCCAGTGTGGACCACATCAGTAGTTGTGTATAAATCTGCTGATGTCAACATTAATACTGCATCAGTTGTGGGGGGTTTTGTGCTGTTTGCATGACGTCTGTGTTCCTACCCCTAAACTGAGCATGTGCGTGGAGTGTGGTAGCAGTAGTCGTAGTACTGAGTGTCTCTTCTTGTCTTGTTGCTCTTTCTGCTGTCTCCCTGCTGCAGAAAAGGCCGGTGGGAGGAGTCAAACCCTGCCCAAGCCACTCCCTCAGAGTCAAGCTCCACCCCCTCAGCCTCAACCCCCTTTTCCTCCTCCTCTGACAATATCACTGTCTCCTCCAGCAGCACCACTGTCACCTCCCCCTCCGCCCCACCCGCCGACACATGCTTCACCTCCACCGACGCCCCCCTCCTCCTTGCATCCTCCACTCCCCCCACCACCACCTCCTCCTCCTCCTCCATCACCACCACCTCCACCGCCATTCCCACCAAAAACATCAAGAAAAAGTTTGGCGACTTCTTCGCCTTCAAGAGGGCTCGTGCCGGCCGGGCCGCCAAAGCAGGAGGGGGTGAGGGAGGAGGAGGAGGCGGAGGGGAGGCGGTGAAGGTCAAAAGGACCTCCATTGCAGATCTGATCCGGCCCCTCCGAGAGGCCAAAGAAAGGGAGAGGGAGAGGGAGAGGGAGAAGGAGAGAGAGCCCAGGGCAGTGGACGATGCTAACGTTTGTAATGATGCCGCCACCACAGAAGGAACCGCTGCCCCCAGCCGTCTTACAGGCGACGCGAGAGCCACGCCGCCCGCCAAGACCTTAACCACGACGACACCTTCCAGTGAGGCCACGCCCCCCCACCCCGCCACCTCCTCAACCACCGAGCCCGCCACCACCGCCGCGCACACCGGCCTCCGAGAAGAGACTGTGAGCTCACCTGTTTTACCTGGACCAGCCACAAGTCCCGCCCCCTGCCTGGCGGTCACCTCCCCCGTGAATGAACAGGAGAGGTTGATGATGGAGATGAAGGTGGGCGGGACTCCCTTTGGTGAGAGGAGACTGAAGGTGACCAAGAGGTCGCTGAGGGAGGGGAAGAGCCAGAGTCTGATCCTGTTGACGGGGTTGGAGCCCGACGATAAGGTCAGACAACGAAGGAGAGCCACTGAACGAATGAAGGAATGGATGAATGGATGACTGAATGAAGGAAAGAAGGAAGGACAGAAGGAATGAATGAGGGAAGGAATGAAGGAATGAGTGAATAAATGGAGGAACAAATGAAGGAAGGAATAAACAAATGAAGGAATGAATGAATGAGGGAAGGAAGGACAGAAGGAATGAATGAGGGCAGGAATGAATGAAGGAATGAGTGAATAAGTGACTGAATGGAGGATCAAATGAAGGAAAGAATAAACAAATGAATGAATGAAGGAAGGACAGAAGGAAGGAAGGAATGAAAGAATGAATGAGGGAAAGAATGAGTAAATAAGTGAATGAATAGAGGAACAAATGAAGGAATGAATGAATGAATGAGGGAAGTTAGGACAGAAGGAATGAATGAATGAATGAATGAGGGCAGGAATGAATGAAGGAATGAGTGAATAAATGACTGAATGGAGGATTAAATGAAGGATGGAATACACGAATGAATGAATGAAAGAAGGACAGAAGGAATAATGAAGGAAAGAATGAATGGAGGAATAAATGAATGAAGGAATGTAGGAAGGGATGGAGTAATGAATGAATGTCTTTACTCCTATTGTCCATGTACAAAAAAAATGGAGAATGCTGACCCTTACACGAGGAAGTAGCTCAAATACAAAAATACTTTTCACGACCATGAAATATAAATAGAACCAGAGGAAAAACACTTCTACCCATCCACTCTCCAGCACACAGAGGCTCTTCCTAATCACCTTCATCATCATAAGTGCATAATCTGCACCCTGCAGTGGTAATGCCAAGATTTGAAATATTTTTGAATTCTTTTTTTGTATTTCATCGACTAGAGCCATAAACAAAAAAACAAATACTCAATAACTCTTATTATTCATTTCTCAATTGGAAACTAGCCATATTTTTGGTGCATAAAACACACAACTTAACTTTATCCTCCATACTACGTAAAAGCTGGGATAGGCTCCAGTGACCCCCCGCGACCCTGCAAAGGATGTAGCGGGTTTGGAAGATGAATGAATGAATGAATTTTACATTTGTATTTTTTTGTCAATAATTAACATCAACATCGGCTAATATACAGTATTATGTTTAGCCGAAGTGACATGTTAAATGCTAAAACGTGTCAGTCTATTCACTTGGTAGAAGAGTGTTAGTATAGAAATCAGAATCAGAATTCTTTATTTGTCACATGTCGACATACATCCACAGTGAAATGAAAATTGCGGTGCTCCCTTCAAAGTGCAAAAAAAAAAAAAAACTGCAATAGAATATGTAATATACAAATATACAGAATAAAGCGCAATAGGCCAAGAGAAGAAATGTATATATAACGAGCGGTAACCTCAATGACAGAGTATGAATATATATAATGTACATATTGTATACTCAGTATACAGGTGTATAATATACGTATTGTATACTCAGTATACGGGTGTATATACACAGTATAAATGTATTTAAATGTATAAATAAATGTGTAAATGTATTTAAATGTATCATTGTTTAACAAAGTGTGCATAATATGCTCACCCATATACTCAGAAGTTTAAAAAAGTTAGTTACATTCTGCAACTAGTGAGTTCACAACCAATGAGTTCTGCAATTATTGACAGCTGATGTGTTTATGAAGTATAATCATATGTGTATTTATGTTTCATCTTCCCCACTTCCATAGTTTACACTCCGTGTTTTGGGGTTAATATTGTTTCTTCACTGTGTCCAAACTTTCATGCAGAAACATGCATCGGAGAACACACCCACCTTTGAGCAAAGGCTTCAGGTGATGCTGCACAGAATGGGCGTGGCTAAAACTCCACCTGCCGACACCAAGATGACTCAGGTAGGAATGCAGTTTGGGTTTGACTTCATCCATGTGTCATCTGTGGAGTCGCATTCACAACACTTGAAGAAAAAACAACAGTAACAAAATTAATCATCAAATGAACAATTTATTCGCAAAATTAATTTAAAAATATAACCTGTTAAATTTTAACAAATCACCAAAATAACTGACAAAAACAAAACATCAGTAAAATTAGTCAATGTGACCCAAATAATAAACAAAATGAACAAATGATTCAATAAAATGAGTAAAATAGTCAATATTAATTTAAAAATATAACCTGTTAAATTTTAACAAATCAACACAATAATTGACAAGAACAAAATATCAGTAAAATTGGTCAATATGACCAAAATAATAAACAAAATGAACAAATGATTCAATAAAATGAGTGAAATAGTCAATAGGTTGAGTAAAAATGACCTTCACAACACATTTAGTTCAGGTTTTTGTGTCTTTTTACACTGTGAACATATTTATTGTATTTTCTTGTTGTATGTGGATAAAAGAGAATGAGAACATTTAACCCTGACAACCAACACAGATAAGTGGATCAGACGTTATTTTTAAGACTGACTGCAAAGTTTGACAGCAAAATACAAACAGAGACAGACGCCCTACTGCCAAAGAGCAGAAACGTTCTGTTCCATGAGCTGCAGCCTGTTATTAATGAACAGTGTCACACGAACACATACTGACGTCTGTCATCAGTGTTGAATCAAGATGAACCCACTTCCAGTGTCAGAATGAAGGGAGCAGTAATTAAATCACGTTATTAATTAAAGTAAAGCATGTAGGCCACTGTGAACAGCCCTGGACCATGTGTTCCATATCAGAGGAAAAAGAAAAGTATTGAAATTTTGAAACATGAACCTGCGCCAGTGTTTAATGTTGTCTGTGTTTGTCCTAGAATAAGGACGAGGAGCTGAGAAAAGCCAACTCTGAAGGTAAATCATCTGTCCATTTCAGCACAGAAATGTCACAGTAATTTGTCATTATTGTTATGGAATTACTTACATACACACAAATATATTAACCTTCAAGTATCCGGGGGAGCATATTGTACACACTAAGGCATTAACGACTTCAGTTTTTGTCAAGTCGACTTATCCGTCAATAAAGTCGAAGTCGAGTCAACAGGTCGTGATGACGTCATCACATTGTCAGCGGAGGAACAACACGGACACACGTCTGTCAGGCAATGAGCAACTTGTATTAAAGTTCACTGCAACGTAACAATGTACACTGACAAGACACAAGCATCAACATTTAACCAACAAAACAAAGGCTAACACCTGGAGTTTTATTTGAAATTTAACTGCACAACATAAAGTGCACACGCGCACACACAGGCAGCGTGATCCGCTGCCGACACACACACACACACATACAGAGTGCACGTGCACACACACACACACACACACACACACACACACACACACAGGTAGCATGATCCGCCGCCAAGACACACACACACACACAGTGCACGTGCACGCACACGCAGCGTGGTCCGCCGCCGACACGCACACAGTGTCTGCTTAAGCGAATGAGAGGCAGAGTCTGCACTCAATACACAACCACATCCAGAGGGAGGGAGAGAAAGAATAACATGCGACTTGTCGACTCCTCCAAATTTAAGTCGACTTGTGATACGGGAGTCGACGTGTCGACGTTTCTGTTAATGCCCTAGTGCACACTTTACACTTAATGTTTTTAAAGATCATATTATTTTTCACTATTTGTTTTTAGGTCAGGATTCAAAAGTTATTTTTGGTTCTATGTCAAATGTTAAATGTTAAAATGTGCCAGTGTTCGTTATATACTCACTTTGTAGAGGGGTGTTAGTGTAGGAATTAGGATTTAGGGTTTAGTGGTTCATTCAGATGTAAAATAAATAAATAAATAAATAAATAAATAGTATGACATGATAATATACTTAGCCAGATAGCAAAAGGTTAATATTTTTTCTTCAACTTAGATTTGATATGTGTCAATGCTGTGCTTTAGGTGATGTGGTTGTCATTTTGTGGTTGATTTCAGTGTCTGTTGTCTTAAATAATAATAATAATAATAGTAACAATAATTATAATATTAATAATATTCAAAAATTTCCCCAGAGTCATGGTTTGACTCCGGGATCTTAGTTGCAAATCGCCAAGTTACAATAATAATCATAATAATCCTAATAATAATAGTATACGACAAATGCACAAAGCACTAATGAGGTCTTCTCCTCTACACAGATGAATTCTACTGTGTTTGTTAATGTCTCACATGGACCCGTGTCTGTGTTAAATCTATTCCATTTGAGGTTGCATTGCATCACTTATGGGCTATGTGTGTGTTTCCTGTCTGTGTCCTTCAGGTACGATCCTGGACAAACCTCAACCACCTCCAACGTACATGAAGCCCAGAACCATGTCCACATCATCAGGTAAAGAGAAAACATGTTACAATGTCCCGTGTCCGTTGAGGTGGTTCATGTCCATCAGTCGTCACATGACCAGGTCACATGACTAATGTGATGGTTGCTTCATATCACTGATTAAAATCATGTTAGTTCAGGTTCCACGTTCAGACCACTATGATCTAAAACAGGTCAGATGAATAATGCAAACTAACAATAAGCTGTAATTTAATTAATGACAAATACATATTCAATTAGTGACAAATACAAGCTTATGTGTGTTTCAATGGAAAGAAGTACAATTACATGAATAAAATCTTAATAACTTTAAAAAAAAATCCATTTTATACTTGGAGGTCTGAATTGAAGTCATTGTTTCCTGTCTTGCTGGTCCAGCTGACCCCAGGCATCCAATCAGAACTAGCGACCCATCCCGCCCGGAGCCCTTTCTCTATCCAAAGCCCACCCTCCCAGAGCGACCAGTCGGACCTCTGCCTCCCAAGCCCACTATTGCTGCCAAGCCCCACCTCCCTACCCCCCCCATCCCTGCAGGAGGAGGAGGGGGAGGCCGTCCTTCATCAGCCCCACCCTCCAGCCGACCAGAGGACGGCCCACCCCAGGTAACGTCTGCACATATACCAGCCACTGACCGAACCGGGGCAGCTCAAGGTTCTATTGCTATGTTCATACCGTAGATATAAAAATTGACCCAAACCTTTAACCAATATTGGACTCATATCTGGGGTTTTTTTTTTTAAGATTTCAGATATTGCTAATCTTAATTTTACAATAAATTAACTAAAAATGCCCAAAACCTCATTCATTTATGATCATTTTGTTAATTTACACACACTTTTCTTCACTTCATTTATAATTTTGTAATCTTTTTGCTAGGTTGTTGTTGGATTTATGCTAAAAGACCCAAAACCAACCAAAATTGCATAATAAGTTTGTAAATTAATTGTTTGTTTCTGTAAATGTAATTTTATCATTTCATACGACTTTTATACTATTGAAATGTTACAAACATCGTTTTACTCTGGAGGAGGCAGGGCCTGATCCATATTTACTCCATAAAGACAATGTAATGGGCGTGTCACTTTCAGAGAGTTGTTGATATATTGTTAGTGTCATGTGACCTGTCTCCCTCCAAGGCGACAAAAACAAGGGGAAATAACAACTCGGTGTCTCATTAAAACACACCACATCAATGATAACAGCTGAGTGCAAGTCATTACTCTGGGTATTTTGTTCCGGTGTTTGTTGGTGCTGAGCTTTCTATGTTCTCCTGTTTAGATTGAAGTCCCAGAGGCCTCCAGGGGCCCCGCCTCAGCGCTCTCTCCCAGGAAAGAGCCTCTTCCTCTAGCTTCATCTCCATGGAGGGTTCCTATGGCAACGGATCGCTCTGAGAAAGCACAATCAGTGACCGATGGTACAACTGCAAACACACCCTGATCCACCAGTGGATCAGGGTGTTTATCTTCTGTTTTCATAGATATTTTAAGAGAAAAAAAATTGTCATAGCTTATGCCTAAATCAGTGTATTTGAGGCTGAAGGACAAAGTCCGAAATTCAAAAAGATTTATCGGAAATGATTGATAAGCTTCTCACAGTATATGTTTTTTGGTTCTAATTGATGTTATGTCTGATTGAGTGTTTATTTGTTTATTGTTCATTCCCAGCTGAAGAAAATCAAACAAATATTGAACTATATACGTACATGTAAGGAACCAATAACGAAACACAGGCCAATAAATAATGGTGATAAATAGAATACAGTGGTTTCCATGTATGTGGAATGGAAAGAAGAAAACTTAATGTTATCCCAATCCCTCTTCTTATTTATAGAACACAATACATAGTTCAATCTACCTTAATAATACATTTAATCCACATGGAGTCATAATAATACAGTAACAAAATAATAAACAAATTGTGATAATTAATGTTCATTATACTCAGCAACTACATCCAATTGACAGTCAACATCCCATAACACACGTCGCATTATACATATTATTTCTGATTAGTGGATAATGTTATGTCTGATCGGTGGTTGATGTTATGTGACTTTCAGAGAGTCTTCCTAAACCCCGACACCACATGAAGCCACTCCCACAGCGCCGAGCCGTGTCGGTCCACGAGGACGCTTTCGCCATGACACAAGGTACATAAATGTTAAAAGGGCCAGTGTTTATCCAGATCCTCCAGAAAGAGACACCGACATCGTAAAATTCGGGCAAATGTCTCAATGTTGTTCATACAGTTTGTTTTTACATTTTTTTTATGATTCTCAAGACCTTCGCTCTCTCGCCCCCAGAGTTGAAGGCGGTCCTACAAAGGTCACCCATCCGTTTCCGTAGCAACAGAGGAGACCTGCCCACTTGTACTGAAGATCCATCCAGTGGAGAGGAAGCACAACGGGCTAAGGAGGGTGAGAGGGCGGAGTCATGTGGTTGGTACATCTGTATCATATATGTACGTGGTAGTCGATATAATACCCAATGTGTGGAGCCAGTAGATCTAAGTTGGGTTCAATGTAGTACTGATGTTCCATTCTCTGACCAGCAGGGGGCAGTCTGATCCCAGAACACACGTGGAACTATCAAAACCACCAACGAACCAACCCAGTCTATCCACAGACTGGACCTTTCACTACATAAAGGATAAACCCAAACAGAGTAAAGATAATAAAACAAAACTAAAGGCTACTCAATCCAACTGAAGGACACTTAGACTAAAGTATGGTACAACCAAACTAAAGCGCTACAGGTTGGTAAAAACAGAATTAAATATGAAAAAAACAATATTCAAAAAATAATAGATCGGATAGAACAGTCTAAAATCCAGACAATTATTTACACATAAAATAAAATAATACTGGGTATTATAATCCTCACAGACTGCATCAGCTGATGGTTTACAGTTTCGCTTTGTTAGCGTAGCTCTTTTTTTAAACTGAAAACAACATACAGTAAATTAAACGCAGTAAAAAGCCTTATAGATGAGAAATGACCCATGGGCTGGTTTTCCTTTGTGTGAATGAATCTGTTCTGGGTCCATGTACAGAACCAGGGGAACCCAAGGTGTCCGGCGTCAGGGAAGATCTGAAACCCAATAGAGGCAGAATGAGCAGTGGCTCTGAGCCCAAGTCCTGGAGTCCACCAGAAGAGGAAGTCCTAGGCTCCCGGGCTCTGTCCTCTACGCCTCAGGATCCAACAGACCCCCCCACCATGGACACTCCCCCAGCACCACCCCGAACCACAGACAAACCTCCACCCACCCCCACCCCTCAAGAAAAGAGCTCAAGCACAGCATCCGAAACCTTACAGAATACACCTCTGCCCCAAAGCCCCCCCTGCACAAGCCCCACTCTGCCCCAAACCCTGCTAAACCTCCGGGTCAGTCCTCAAGACAAGAAGAGCTCCGGCACAGCCCTGCCCACAGTGAGCGTGATTAACAGCACACAGGAAGAAGGGGGGGTGGGTTCTAGACAGCACACGGAGAAGGAAGAACCAGCAGACCAAAGAACTGAGTCGCCTGTGTCCAAATAGGACTGAGGACAGAGACCAGGAGGAAGGTCTGGGACACCACTGGGACCTGGTAGGGGTGAGGGGCTTTGAAACATCCAAGAACCCCCGCAACCACACACACACCCCATCAACACCAAGACCATGGTGCCATGCTGAAGTGCCCTTAAAGCAAGGCACTGGCACTGTACCCGAGGGTAGTCCAGTAGGAGACGGATGAAGACGAGAACCTTTTCCACCAACATTCACAGGAACTTTTATTTCCTGGTAAATGAATCCCTGTCCATCTCTGGTTTGTCTTTCTGTTCCATTTATTCAGTTTTCGGGTGAATCTGTTATTGTTTGGTCCAGGTTTATTATCCACAGTGGATTCACGTGGACACACGTTATTACAGTGACCACTCGAGGGAGACGGTACGGACACTGACCTCATCTGCTTGTCAAAGTATTTTGTCTTTTGTTCCATTTAACAAATGATCCAAACACAAACCAAGAGAATGTGATGTAAATGGAAGTAACCGGTTCAGACGCCACTGCATTAAACATGGACGCTGACAGTCGGTTCCACCAATCAGTTATTCAACACAGCCCCTCCCCACAAGCCCCGCCCATATTCCAGTCTGAAAATCATCCTACTTCCCAATTTGACGTCATCAAATGTCTTCACAATGTCTTCACAACTTAGACGTCTTTACTGTTAAAAAGGATATTCACATTTAACAATCGGGATTGAAATCTATTATTCGAATTGAATTGATCAGGTTCAAAGTGTTCACACGTTGTCCTTATTTTCAGTGTTGAACCAACAATCATCTTGGCTCATTTATTACTTTTACATCTAATATCAGTGTGAGATTAAATTCATCCCTGGGTGTCAGGATGCTGTTGACATAAATCCGAGAATAAACCCATGTGGTCTGAGCAGTCCTGGGTACTTGAATGCATCATGCACTGGTCTCATTATCAGCCAGTTTGTTTCCTCACAACAGTATCAATGTTCGGCACAAAATGTCTAACAGAACCATTGGCTTGTTTGTTTGTGTGATCCTTTTTTTCTCATTTGTGGCACTTTGCATTAGTAATCACGTTCAGTCTGACTTTAATTCATTTAATTCATGGACGGCTGATCTTTGAATACGTCATTGGTATGTGTGATGTGAAAACACCTGCTTATACCGCATGGCTAACTTTAGCGAACACACTCTGAGCATGTGCATAGGGCTGTGTTTTAACAGCTCAGCATCAACACGTAATGACCCAAACATCAGATCAGAACCAGTTCACCAACAGCTGACTTTTATTTTCCAGAGGAACGTGTCATGTTTTTACTGAAATCCTCTTCAGTCTATATATTTGGAGTTTTTACTAAACTCTTTTGACCCTGGAAAATCAATCTCTGTCCACGACCCTTCCCCCGTACGACTGACAGGAGAATCAACCTAGCATACTTGACAGGTGAAGAATGTGGAAGAAACTCATGTGATACCTGTAGAACCTGGAAGAGGTTCTGGAATCGAACAGATCAAACCACTGTTCATCCAATCATATTTACCTGCTCATTGTTCAATCACGCTAATGTTGTCTTTTACTTGTGCAAAGACGCTGGTTGTTATCTTTATCGGTTCGGAAAATCCCCCTGGTTTTCAGTATGATTCATAGAAACAAGCTTCGATTTTCACTTTTTAAGCTAATTTTCTGCCTTTAATTTGACATCTTTTGGTAAATGTTTTAAATGTTTTTTTTCTCAATGCCAACTTTTGACATTTTTTTTAATCTTTTATCTCTTAGTCCTGTGTTTATTTCATGCATTTGCCTGATGATAATTGGTGGCTGTCTGGGAGGGGGGGTCGTTCTGACCCACCACTGTGATGTAAATCATCTGTGATTTCACCACCATCAGCGAGGATCAGTGACTTTATGATCACAGTATGAAATAGAGGAATTTAAATAGAAATGACTCCAACATCGTCATTATTTTGATCCCATTGTTGTTGATGTTTTCGCAAAATTGAACAAAAGTCACAAAAAGTAAGAAAAATTAGCCAAAACTGAAAGAATTTTTCATGCATCTCAAGAACATTTTGTTCTGTTTTGGCTCATTTCCCCTAAATTTACAAGCTAGGAAAACTTAATAAACTGATCATTTTATTTATATTTTCTTTATTTGTCTTAACATGTGCTAGTTTTTTTTTTCAGACATGGATTTTTTGTGGGGGTGTCTTACAGAATGGTACAGCCACTCTTGAACATATGTCTTTGGTTGTGGATCAGTTGCATCACATGATCGGTTCAGAGTTCCTGATTGGCTCAGAAGTTGATCCACCATTCAATGACAGACGAGGAGTCACTTTCCTTCACCAACATTTCCCCAAATATATCTGATTTGCAGTTACTGTTGTCAGTGTTTATTTTGTCTGCATTTTTTCTTGTTCAAACCAGCATGTTTCAGTTTCAGCTTCCACCGGTCGTCACATCCATCGAACAGGAGGAACAGATGAGGCGTTAACAGCAGATACTGTGTGAGGAAACAACAGGAGCGTGTGCAGTTTAATAAACTCAGGGTGGTTGAAGGGAATGTGTGTGTGTTTAGAACCTGAACCTCCACCTGATCCTGGAGGACACATTATTTTCTACAGTCATGTTTATCTTTGCCTTGCACGCACAGAATATGTACAAAACTACATAAAGCAACAAAAACTAAGTTATGAACAGAGTGTAAATCCATACCTATACTTGTTAATGATTATTAAAAAGTTGTGCCATAAATGTGGACTCTCTGGTTTTCATTGTGGAGTTCAAAGTTTGATTTTTTCGTCATGTGTTTGTGACTTACTCCATTAAGAATCAGTCATTGAACTGGTCCCAGTACCGGTCCATTAAATCCATATTATACATCTAGGTCCAAACTGAAATGTGGAACCTGTTTTGTGTGTGTGTGTGTGTGTGTGTGTGTGTGTGTGTGTGTGTGTGTGTGTGTGTAGCGTAGACAGGGGAGGTTTTTAACTTGTTGGAGAGCTGCATA
>JAPTHA010000024.1:22667632-22714292 GCA_029814585.1 Gymnapogon annona
TGTGTGTGTGTGTGTGTGTGTGTGTGTGTGTGTGTGTGTGTGTGGGCGGGGGGGGGCTTCCTAAAGACGTCAACATCACATCCATCAAATTGTGTATATCAAATCAAGTAAAGTAATGGATCTGGCCCTGTCCCCTCCAGGGTCTTGTCACATTGAAGTGATATAAAAGTCACATGAAAATGACAATTTTGTTCATTTTTGGTTTATCATAAAATAACAGAGAAATGGATCAAAAATGAACAAATTGATCAGGAATTAAGAACATTTTGTTCAGTTTTGGTTCATTTGTCGCAAATTTAAAGTAGAACAGGTAAAAAATTAACTATACTCAAATTATATTCAAAGTCTTGTTCATATTTCCTTTTTTTTTCTTAAAATCCATAGAAATGGATGTACGCTGTACAAAAACAACATAATGGAATGTAACTTTTTTTTTTGGGTTCGAGTTCTAATAAAACATGAGTCGGTTCATTTAACACATTTTATTACCATTTGAATCCACAATAAAGATTGTGTCTATTTACACATTAACAACAGAAAGGAAACAATTGAATGACTGTTACAATACGCTCTGTTTTTAATATATTTAATCTTCAGTGTTTTACGTCACCTTCTGAAAAATAAAAGCTGGAGAATCCAAAACCCACAGCATTTATGAAAAACAACAACACCTCTGTCAAAAATACAGACGAGTCATCGTCGTCTTTGGATAATTGACAATTGAATTCTGTTTCCTATGGTGGATCATCCTGAGCTCATTTTGAGGGTGTTTGATGGTTTAAGCAGCAACAAAGGCGACAAAAAATAAAGGAAACTATCACAGCGACATTTGTGTATGAACATATTTTTACCTCAATGTCGGTCAAACATTATTAGTTGCTGATAAATAAAGTAATCAGGCAAATAAGACGATGTCATCAGCTAAACATATGTCCTCTTAGCTAAACCTGACCGTCAAAGGGTCCGTTCAATGGGGTGAATTTAAAAAGAAAAACTTAGTTGTTACTAAGTTAGTACTTAACTGGTTCTGATCCACTTTATATTGGACTGTTCATATCTTCACTGGACTTGATCAGGTCTTTTGGAGGGTCGGTTTTGGTCTGCGGGCCATATGTTTGATCCCCTGTGGTAGATGTACATTTAAGACATTTTATTCTCGTGAAGAAATTTCAGATACGGTTTATTCAAATTTTTTTGTTACAGGATGGTTTGGAAATATTTAAATTAATGAAATATTACTTTACAATGTTAACCCTTAAAGACCAAGACATCCACCTTCAACCAGAACAATCTACTGGTGAAAACGGTTTTTAATAGCAGTTGATCCATTAAACCTATCAATACAAATAAATAATTGGCATATAATATAGTTATTCATCTTTTCGCGGT
This sequence comes from Gymnapogon annona, assembly GCA_029814585.1. Classification (NCBI taxonomy): domain Eukaryota; kingdom Metazoa; phylum Chordata; class Actinopteri; order Kurtiformes; family Apogonidae; genus Gymnapogon; species Gymnapogon annona. The sequence goes on from JAPTHA010000024.1 coordinate 22,669,022, forward strand.
CATTGAATATGACCCATTTCACACATTCAGAGGTTCTATCGTTACCATGGAAACACCATCATCCTCTACAACGTTGATTCACCAGTAAAACCCACTGATTTAGTTTAATAACATTTGCATTTACTCTGAGTTTTAATGAACATCTAAATGATCAGGCAGTAAAATATAGGAAATATAATAATTATCATATATTATAACATGTCCCAAAAACCAGAGTCTGTGTCCAGGGATCAGGCAGCCAAGGCTCCTGCCAATAATATATTAGAATAAATGGTGCTAGAGACGTATAGAAAACAACTTGTGTGGAAACTGAGATAAAAGTATCTCTAGGTCTTTATAGGTTAAAACAAAGAAGCTTGAAATTATTTATTCTTTATTCTGTTATTAATTCATGTTTAATCATTTGACCGCATTCCCTGCTGTTGAATGAGCTGTAAGGACATTTATACTTTCCATTTCAGTAGGTTTTCAATCTGGACCTACTTTATGAAAATGTTGGAAGAAAAAAAATCCAGAGGAAATCCCATCAATGCAAATATATCGACCAGAGGAAACACTACGACTGATAATGAAGTGGATATGAAGGAGCTGAGTCCAGTTGATGCATCTGGATGTTGCTGTCGTTCCTCTCTAACGTTTTCTCCACCGTCTCTAAGTCTCGTCTTCACTGTCGGAGTTTTGCGGTTCTTGTGGCTGGAGCAAAGGATTGTGGGTGAGTTTGTTCAGATCTTCTGGCGTCATCTCTCTCATCTTTCCGTCCAAACCGAGCTGCATCGGTTGAATCAAATTGGTCCTGAATATGGGCAAATAGATGAGTATAAGGGCAGGTTCAGTGGATATTTAATCCTTCTGTGTCGACAGGACGCACACGAAACACATAAAGCACCAACTCTGCATAGTGTCGTAATAATGTCACAATGGTTTTCATACAGTTTGGGTTTTTTTATTTAGAAATGTTTGTATTTTATCACCCTAAGCCATAAATTAAAAAACAAAAACAAATAGTCAATATTGGTCCTATTTTTTTTCTTTTACTTTGATTTTTCATTGGTCAGTATTTACACTTACATTCATACACTACAAAATGACATTTCAAAGCCACAATGACAGGATGAGAGACAACGGACAAAAACAAAACAAAACAAAACAAAACACATAAATAAGTGAATCACGTGCGTCACATAGAGACAAGGGTGATCTCTGACCTCCTAAGTCCTACAAGCCCTGCTCAAGTATATAGAGCTGGACCAATGTGGTGTGCTGGTGAATTGTCCATATATATCCATATCTTGTAGTACATCCTACTTCTTTTTTTCATCCAGTAAGTTCATTTTCTCCAAGTTCACACAACTGTTCAGTTCTTCAACCACATATTGATTGGAAGGGGGGCGGAGTGTAATTCCCATTTTCTATCATTACATTTCTTAGTGAGTCATTTATGTGGGGAATATACAGCTGATGGAGACAGAACAGTCATATTTTTAACTCTTTCAATGCTGTGCTTGTAATGTAAACAAACAGTACTGTATGTGTGCAACCTTCCCGGCTGGATAGCTCAGTTGGTAAGGCACCGGGCTGGTGCATAGGAAACCTGGGTTCGATTCCCAGGCTGAGCATCCAGTGGGTTGTGTCAGGAAGGGCATCTGATGTAAAAACTCCTGCCAAACCAAATATGTGAATTGGATTCGCTGTGGCAACCACTGAAAGGAAAAAGCCGAAAGAAATCATCATTATGTGTGCATCCTTACCTTGCCGACTTTAATTCTGTATTTAAATATATATTTCTATAAATACCAAATGTCTTTCTGTGCCTTGAACCTATGCCCCTGTTGCCCCTGAACTCCGGTTCTGAGGCTCAGTGTGGACGCTTTGGTTGTGCTCATATGTGGCTTTACTGCGTGCTCTTAATTGGACTGAACTGATCTGTAACTGACCTGGACAATTTGTCAAACATCTGCACCAGCTTCATGGCTTCGTACTCCTTCTGCTCCTCCGTCATTCCCTCCATGGGGTTGGGCTGGTCCTCCTCCACCACACCAGTTATTGGGTTTATACTGGAAACACAGCAAGTACACAACATTATCTTTACAAATGCCCAGTTTTGGACCTATCAGCAAGAACCCTGTCAGGAGTCATCAGTGACCTGGTTCTACAGTGGGACTGCATTGGTCTGATCTGGTTCTACAGTGGCACTGACTGGTCTGACCTGGTTCTATGATGGTACTAAATGTTCTAACTTGGGTTCTACACTAACACTGACTGGTCTGATCTGGCTCTACAATGGCAATGACTGGTATGACCTGGTTCTATGGTGTTACTGACTAGTTTGACTTGGTTCTACTGTAATACTAACTGGTCTGACCTGGTTCTAGGGTGTTACTGACTGTTCTGACCTGGTTCTATGGTTGTACTGACTGGTATGATCTGGTTCTATGGTGGTACTAATTGATCTGACCCAGTTCTACAGTGGTACTAATTGATCTGACCCTCTTCTTTGGCGATATTGACTGGTCTTAACAGGTTGTACAGTGATAATGACTGGTCTGATCAGATACTACAGCACCACTAACTGATCTGACCCAATTCCATAGTGGTACTGACTGGGCTCGAGCCTCTCGGTACTCCTCGGTCTCTGAGTCTTCGTCTTCGGAGTAGATTCCAGAGTCACGGCCCCCCCTCAACAGTCCACGTGCAGCCAATAGGCCGGCGGCATTCCCGTACCCGGTGTATTTGATGAACCTGGAAACTGGACATAGTGGAGGGCGTGGTCAGAACCACACTGAGTATAGGCGTGCAGTGTTACAGCGCCACCCTGAGGCCTTAAAACAATCTGACGGACACACCCACACATGCTGCTCTCACCACTTTCTTTACAGAGAACAAAGAGGAACTCGGCAGCGCAGTCCTTCACATCAGTGTCGATGTGCGTCATCAGTCGGACAAGTTTGTTCCTGAGGGCGTTACCGACCTCGGGTCTGTTCTTGACATCACGCAGAGGAGGCAACACCTGCAACACAACCACACAATACACACCAAACACTCCTTCTGAAAACCCCACAGACCTGCTGACGTCAGTCCACCTCTGACCTTTGACCTGAGGAACTTCCTGGTTTCTCGGTGGATGCGGGAGCTCTCAGTTAGCAGGTTCAGTGACGGGAGGAGAGTCTCCTTCAACTTATGGCCCTGAGACACAGACATAACAGAACCTTTAGAGCAACATCCACTGTAACTGTTATCACCGGCAACTTTCATTTGGTGGTGAATGAAGTGTTGTCCATCTGTAGTTTGTGTTTCTTGTTCTTACGCGGTCCAGTCTTCTCTCCATAAACTCCAAAAGAATGTTGACGGCATCCATGTTGACCCCCATGTATTCGATAGATCCTTGTTGGACTTTGGGTGCCAGTAGAACGTCCAGACAGGGGAGGGGCAGGTTCCCCAGCAGGTTAATGGTGTGGCTGAACAACCAACAGACAGGCAAGAGCATCTAGCACATGTACTTGCACATGTTCGTATCTATGCATGTACAGGACGTTCATAGCATGTTGAATGTTTTACCTGAGGAACTCCTCTGTTCGTTCTTCTCCATCTGCATGACTCATCAGACAGTGTCTCAGAATAGCTCCAAGATGTCTGAACTCTGCCGCTTCCTCCTACATGAACATATGAACATACATATGAACATGTGAACATACATACGGACATGTGATAATATATATAAACATAAACATGAATACTACAGAACAGTGCAATCTACTGAGTTTATCATTACATAAGCTGTCCTAGTTTCACGTGGTCATCTCTACTAACTACTTAACGTTCTGATTTTCCAAAGTTAAACTTGAGTTTGACCAAAGTTAAACTTGAGTTGGTTATGTTTGTTCAGGTTCCACGTTAGACCAATATGATCTAAAGAACCTGTGAAATAAAAATAACAATAACCCTTAAATAATGACAAATGCAAACTATTCTGTGTTTTAGAATGAAAAAAGTAATATTGATAAATATTGATCACTTTTCTCTGCTAATTGTCTCCGTCCTCTCCCCTCTTCATCAGCCACATCAGTCCCACCTGTTTCTCCCAGCCAGTGGCCAGTACAGAGCTATGCTGGTCCTTTGGTCTTGCCCTCGTCCCTTCTCTGGTAAACCCACTCAGCCTCTGTTATTATTTGCATTTCTTATTATTTATATGTTGTTGCGTTTTTATTGTCATGTCTGATCCACTTTAGATCATATGGGTCTGAATGTGGAACCTGAACTAGCATGATTTTAACAACATTGTATTAAACTGATTAAATACTTTACATGTGATGAATGACAGCAGGAAAAAACTGAAGAACCCAAACAGAGTCCCTACTAGTGCTGGAATTGGACCCAGGACCTCGTTGCTAAAAGCACTAACCACAGTGCCACCTCTTTACTGTCAGTGAGTGCTAAATATACCAAGTGTTCCAGATGTTCCTTAAATACTAATGTTCACCCGTCCGTGATTCTGTTTCTCTTTAATTAGTGCTCTTCTGTTCAGTACCTCGTCCACTTTGCGTCTCGTCGTGTCAAATGTAATATTGAAGAGTATTTTGAGGATCTCCATGGCCAGTTCGGTCTGCTGTCGGCTGAGGGGGGGCAGTAGTTCAGGGGGGACGCCCTCTGACCCCTCCCTGGCCGTCTCCAGGGTGTCGGGCCAGCACAGACCCAGTGTGGCGTCCAGCTGGTTCCCCAGGAGGCTGGTACCATGGAGCTCTCGGGCCAACTGGGCCCGGACGTCCACCCGCAGGGCAGTCAACAGGAAGGTGAGGCGCAGGTCAAAGAACCGCACCTAGATAGAGGACAGGCCTACATCAGAGTCCAGTGATGGACAACACACCTCAGGCACTGTAAAGGTCATTGTCTATGAATTCAAACAACATGTCCGTGTCGAAATAGGAACATGGAAAAACTGGCCAAAATTTTATCATTACAATGTGCTTAATTTGGGTAAAAGTCACTCTTTTATGATTTATCAGTTAGTACATGGACTTTAGAGGTATACTATGTGGACAAAATTGTATGGACACATAACACAGGCGTCTAGGATACAAAACAATGACAAATGTGTTGGTTAGTTTGGTTTAAATTTCAAATTTTGTTTTCAAAATGAAGTTGTGACTTCATTTCTCTCAACACAGATTTAGTTTTTTGTCTCCATGACAATGATTTTTAAATGTTATCTCTAAATTTCTAAAATACTTTTCATGATCTGACTGTAAATAATCATTTTCGACCTCAACTAACATCTACTTTCTTCACATCTAACTGAAGACATATTGATGTTCAGAAACTATATGCACATAAATATTGGAACCTATCATGTCTACAGCTGTAAGATGTCATGATCATGCTGATCGGAGATATAAATGGCATTAATAATCAATATAGTTATTGCAACATGAAAGTATATTATGACATTATTGTTTTGTATCCCAGGCCCCTGTTAGAAAGGAAACACCGGAATTCAATGTGTCCACATTCTTTGTCCATGTAGTGAACATGTTTCATATATTATTGACATTCTTTGACAGATAAAACAGATTTACCTCATCGTTCCAGGTCGGATCACGACACTGTTTCAGTCTCTCAGCCACGCCTCGTATCAGCTGCAACTCTGCCGCCACCACCTTCCATCCATCCACCCATCCATCCATTTATCCATTTATCCATTCGCACAACAATTGTATATCATTTAATATCAATAACTGCCAAAGTAAACATAAAATCATGACTTGTTTCACAGTTTAAAGGTGGGGTTTCAGTTCTGAGTAAGAATTCGAACAGTTATGAGTGCGTTAAAGTTATCGACATAGGTGAAACAAGACAAAAACAGACTAATTTTGTAAATTCTCTACGTATGCCATAAAGTATGATGCGTGTCCAGAGAAATAATGGGCTATTTATGAACAAATGTTCTCCTATGTTGTTGGTCCCCCTAGATTAATAAAGTGTACTTGATCACTATTATTTTACCTGGAATAAGAGCAAAAATAAGAAAACATTGTTGAATCCCATAAATCTGTGGGTACAAACAAAATATGGGGAATATCAGGACGGGAATAAAATAAGAGGACATCTGTTGGCGTATGGTTTATCGTGAGGTCCATCATCTCTGACTGACTGTGAGGAAACTCCGGTACCACGCTCACCTGTCCCATCTCGTTGTGCAGAAGGATGTTACAGATAGACTTCAGCGCCTCAACGATCACTTCCTGGTCGGGATTTTCTGAATGAGGTGATGGTTCCTTCACTACATCACTGGAACCATCCACTGCCCCTGGACCCTGGACTCCTCCAGCACCGTCTACCGTAACAAACAAGACGACTTTGACCATCTTTACAAACATGACAGAGGTCCGTCCTTGTACAGCTGAGGTGTTCAGGGACCTCATACAAACAAGGCAATGCCATCTAAAGTGGGACAGATCAATAAAATAATAACAGTGATCAATGAAAGTACACAATAACGTTGACATCCACAAATAGGAAACACACGAACAAACAAAACCTCTTTACATCAGAGTAGATTTACAAATACACTAAATAAGAGGTAGAACAATGATCAAAACACTGATACTTTTCAAGACACATCACGTTGCTCATCTTTGTTCATATTATTCACATTTATTGTAAAAAAGATGGTTTGTAAATTCTAAGCATTTTCATGTAATTAAGTATTTTTACACTAAAACAAAAAAAAATGGGAGTTTCATTGTTTTTAGGTCATGGTGATAGTATTTTTCATGGTCCAACCCACTAAAATTAGACTTAATGTTTTATGCTTTTGTACATACATTTTGTACATATTGTTAAAATTTCCTGAAGTGTTAGATTTCTTGTGATTTTTCATGTTCTTCATGTTTTTCAAAGGATAGTTTACAAATATAAACATTTTGGTCATGTAATTGTGCTTTTTTTTAAAACTTGGAAACATCGAGAAACTTTTTGAACTTGTCTTTATTTACAGGTACTGTTGTTATTTTACTAGTCTGGTCCACTTTAGATCAGATTTTATTTTTAACTTCTGTTTCCTGCTCTACAGAATTGACTCAGATGAGGTTCATCCCTGATCCCCCTGGTTGCTGTATCGGTTTCAGTGCTGCCTCCAGTGGAACATTCATCAGTGGTTACCATAGTTACCATCTTCTGGGCGTCCGTGGTCCAGTGCTGCGCCTCCCGCCCCAGCAATGCCAGCGTACCGGGCCAGAGTGGACATGGCAGAGCAGCTGATGAAGGGGTCCAGGCAGTGTTTGTCTCTGGACAGAATGCGAACCGTCTCCAGACAGGCCAGCTGACACGACGGCTGAAGTTCCCGATTCAGGAAAGTGAGAAGCAACTCCCCTAAACGCTGCATCACACAGTCAGACAGCAGATTAATTCCACGTTCAACCAGTTCACTGCACAAACAACAGCATTGGAAATAACAACACACCCACTTACATGGTTAAGTTAATATTTGTCATTATTTATACGTAATTATTTTCCTGGTTCTCATCCACTTTAGATCATACTGGTCTGAATGTGGAATCTGAACTATCAACTAAATCATTTTAATATCGTTACTTTCTGTCACAACTTGTTTAATTTCTCGTTTTGGTGAAATAGTGCCTTCAGATTCAGACCTCTCTCTGGTATCTGCCCATGAAGGTCTTTTTAATTATCCTTTTGTATATGCAGTGTCATATTAATGTCAGAATATTTTCATACGGTCTGTTTTTTTTAATTTATTTGTATTTAATCAACTTGTGCCAAAAAAATACAAAACTAAAAAAATACTAACTCATTGTCATATGTTTTACCCCTTAAATGCTGTGTCTGTAATGTAGGGAAGTGAACCAGATTTTTATTTTTGTTGCAGATTTTTTTTCTACATATAAATTTTATAAGTGTGTGTTTATATACATACATACACACACACACATATATATTGTTATTATGAAAATAATATGACCTTTAATAACATGAAATGTAAAGTGTGCATACTAGTCTGAAGTGGATACCACAGCATTTATGTCATTAGGGTTGGATTCAACAGACAAGCTATGGGCTGTTTTTCTACTAGTACAACATGTCTTTTACCTCTTGTAAAATCCTTTCCTAATGCATCCGACATGAACACAAGGAGAAACAGAATAAACAGAGTTATTTTTTCAGGTGTTTTTTTCCAATATAAAAGCCAGAATAGCCAAAGGATAGCGGCTCCTTCTCATCAGAAACAGTAAAAGTGGGGTTTACCTCTCTGCCCTCTTCATACTCCTTGGAGAATGAGAAACACTGGTTCATCTGGAGGAAAGAAAACCACAGGAGAATTAGAAAAAAAAAAAAAAGAAAAACAATTAAAAGGTTACATCCTATATATGGTCAGGATAAATAATTATCACAATGATCAACTGTTATACATTGCAGTGTTAAGGCAGAATTTCATAGTTATTTGCCATTCATCATTTTAGCCGACAAAACAGAATGGAAATGATGTGAAAACAACATAAAAACAACAGAGGGACATAACAAGACTAAAACACCCACCTGTATGATTGGATTGTTAAATGTGTTTTTTCATTGTAATAATTTACTCATGCATTTATGTCTGTATTGTCCACCTCTAAGTTCGTGAGTTTCAGACTAGATGGAGAGTTGGGCACATGTTGTTTTTACACTTCTGCAGTTAAAGAGCTCCGTGAGTGGAGTTGAATTGTTTCTTATCAGGGGTGTAGTAGCGATACATTAGAAGAGTGTTAACACTATGAGTAAAGAACTCTGCAGAGTTAATGACAATCCTCACTTTTATATGTCACAGTGCCCCTATAATAAGTTTAGCTCCCTTTTGGTGAGTCAAGTCAATTTATCTGTATAGGACAAATCTCAAAACAACAGAAGTTGAGCCAAAGTGCTTTACAGACACAGATGATGACATTTAAATAGAAAGAGAATAAGAGTAAAATAAGTACATAAATAAAATCAAGGTAGAACAGTGTCTCTAGTTTTGCATAAAGCAGCAAAAACAACCCAAAATGACAAATCGGGGATGTAAATAATCATTCAACACAAGTAAATAAATAAAATAGAGATCAAACACCAAGACAAAACTTAATAAACGGCAAATTAAAAAAGCTAACCAATTTCATTCAGATAAAACGGATTCAAAAAGAGAAGAATCCAATCAAATAATTGGTGATGCGTGTTGTGGATTTAATGTGTGGTGGTAGACTGTTCTGAGAATTAAGTTCACCTTTCATGATGTAGGAAGGAAGCAGAGTAAAGAGTTAACTCTATGAATAGGAACAAATTATACACTGAGTTATACCGATCAGATCAACACTATGGTCGCGATTTCAGATCTGTCGGTGGAATAATGGTCCGGTGCATTTGTGTCTGTGCTTTTTCTGAGTTTTGTGATGCTCCAGCGTGGAGCTGAGTCACCTGCATCACTAAGCTGTTCATCCTCAGAGCGCTTTAGTCCAGTCGGATTTCTCTGGGCCCCCACACTCTATTTGTGTATCACAGAATCTAATCCTATTGGCCTTAGGATCAGCAAACAAACTCAAAGGCACAGAAGGAGCTCACAGAGGTGGAAGAGCAAAGCACCTTGAACGCAGCACGAAACAGACTCAGCTGTACACAACTAAACCCTGTCCGCAGGTCAAGTAAGAGGAAATGATGCATCAAACACATGCAAGACACATTGAATACATTAAAAGCAACCATGAAATCCACTAAGATAGAATAAAATAAACCTCGGAATATACATAATATACAGACTAAAGGTTCCTAGTCCAGCCCGTTGGATAAATTTATAAAATGCAAAATATTTACAAAAACTGATGTTAGGGTTCCACATAGAGACTGGGAAAAATATAATCACACAACAACTTGTATATACTCGCAACTTCAAATTGTTCTCTGTAGAAATAAAAATATTTTCCTGTATTTTTTCTGTAGTTACACTAAAACAAAGAATAATTTTACAAAAGCATATAAATAGCCAGAATAAATGGAAACAACAAATGTCTGAAAAGTAAGTGTAATTTTAACAATATCGTTACTAAATGTTTTGTGTATTTGTACATTCACAGTGATCTGTAAGTTGTAATATAGTGTATGTGTATAAATTATATATAAATATACACATATAAATATATATATAAATGCAAACAAACATAGACGATGATGAGTTCTTTCAGCTTTTTCCCTTCCGGGGTCGCCACAGCGAATCCAATTCACATATTTGATTTTGGCAGGAGTTTTTACATTGGATGCCCTTCCTTACACAACCCTTGTATTTATCTGGCCTTATTGGCACCGGCACAATCAGACATTGAGGCTACAGTTAGAGGCAGCAGCATGAAGGGTCTTGCCCAAGGACCCACACTGCATGGACGCTCATCCCAGGAATCGAACCCTATGCACCATCCGCTTATAAAAAATACATATAGATAGAAAATTGTTCAAATTACATTTTTCTTTGAATTTTGAGGTTGTCGATGTCATTCATATTGTGTGTAGACATAATCATATCCATCATATAAGAAATGTATGGAGTAGACATTATTGATATGTATATATCGTTATTATTTGCTTGGCCACGCCCACTTCACACCAAATTTGAATAAATTTGGCCCCTGAACTAAAATGGGTTTGGCATCCCTGGTATAAAACTTCATCACATCAGTCTGGACTTTACTGTCCTCTTAGCTTCATTCCACTTTTTCTTCTAGGTGCTTCAGAAAGTTACTTTAACGATGACTCTGCAGGATTTTCATTGTTCTTGTGCTTGTATGTGTTCTTTCAGTCTGATTTGTGTGTTTTCAACAACATTAGAGCTGTACACTGGAGCAATAAACCGTTAACTCATTCCATAAATAGGTCTAATCACCTCTCAGAAGACTTCCAATAATGGCCACTGATACGCCGAGGCCACCTGTGACCCTGCGGCTCCTCCAGCTGTGGCTCCATCTCTACTCTCAATCCTCCTCAAAGGTGATGAAGACACTTTCAAGTGTCGGCTCCAAACTTTTCATCCATTTTGTTTTTCTTTTTTTTTGTGCTCTGTCACCTTCTGACATAAACAAAAAAATACCTGATCGTTTTCATATATTTTTTTTTTATCTCTTTAAATGCTATGTTTGTAAAGTGAACAAACCATATGTTTTCAGTATTCTACATAAACATTTTATTTGGGTTTTTTTTAATCCTCCTGTTGTATGTCAATGATTAACACCAACGTTGATTAATATACACTATTATTTTTTGTGCTAGGTCAAATGTTAAATGCTAAAATGTTTTGGTGTAATTCAGTTAATGTTGGAATTTAACATTGTTCATAATATGATGATTTTAGTAGATGGATCAGAATTGGAGAAGATCATACAAAAATTACTGAAAATTAACAACTTTTATATTCTGACCTACTGATGCTCCTGGCAATTCCTGCACGACATGTACTCCACACATTGTACTTTTACACTGAACTAATTACATCTCGCACACTATTTTGCAGTTTTACACTTTCTATTTCGCATTGTGTGTGTATATATATATATATATATAAAGATCCTGATTTATATTTATACTCATATTCCCCTTTGCAACGGTAAGAATGGGTAACGTATGTATCTGCATTTCACTGGCTTGCTGTATGTCCATGTCATAAATAAAGGCTTGAAACTTTGAAAAACAAATTGTAAAAAAAAACAAAAAACAATATAGTACTCAAAGTGTTCATGATATGCTCACTAACAGGGACATTTATGTTACACAGTTTTCTCAGAGGTATTTCCAGTTAAATGTACTGATGATGGACCAGCGATGGTTTAACCAATATCCAGTATCCTCCCATGATGAGACGAAACAAGAGGAAATCCACAATGTGTGTGAACTCAGTACAGGTCTGTTTATCCGGGACCAGACCCATATACTTCCAGGTGCAGGTTCTCCTTGGTTTTCCTGGGCGTGGATGGGGCCCTTCGGCTGCTATCATCATCAATGACAAGATCTCACCCCACCCACATCACCCCACCCTCCATCTGCCGTGGACCAGCACCTCTCGAAGCTTGGCTGGACTCCTGATTTACGATTGAAGGGTTTGGATCAAAACCATATTTGTGCCAATAGAAGCAGAATAAAGACCCTAACCTTCACCGTGAGGACTTATAGTGAATTATTCGGGGGTGTCAAACGTATGGCCCATGGGCCAAAACCAGCCCGCCTAACGCTCCCATGTGGTCCATGGCATGAATTTATGAAATGCAAAAATTACACTGAAAATCTTCACAATTAATGATGTTAAAATCATTTTAGTTCAGGTTCCGCATACAGAAAATGATCTAAAGTGGATCAGACCAGTAAAATAACACAATAACATAAATAATGAAAAATGTACATGTTTAACGGCAAACCTTTTTTTATTTGACATGCAAAAAGTCACATTTAATGAAAATGTTTGCATTTATAAACCATCAGAAAATGCAAATCTGAAATACCTTGAGATGAATGACATTTTTAACAATATTGTGCCTTTTACTGTCTTTTTCATATTTGTAGATCCAGTGTGATTTGTAACTTCAAATATTCACATGTAAAGGGCTGTCTGTTATTTGCATATTTTAATGAATAATTTGTCTGGACAAAGATTTTCATAATTGAATTTCCTTTTTTTTACACTAAAACAAAACCTTAATGTTGGCATATATATTTTAAGTTGTTGTTTAAGTTGTTAATAAATAAATATTTTACTGGGGTGACCGGATTTAAATCATATTGGGGTGAATGTGGAACCAGGAACTATATATTTATATCTTTTTATTTTTCATTAGACAACAACTAATATGAGTTTGACATCACTTTCACCCAGAACCAAAAACCTACTTTAAAGCACAGGTGCCAAACATGTGGCCCGGGGGCCAAATCCAGCCTGCCACAAGGTCCAGTCTAGCCACGAATTTTTGCAATTCTAAAATTACACTGAGGGTATTCAAAATTTTAATTCAGCTTCAACATTCAGGCCAATTCCATCTTAGGTGGGTCAGACCAGTAAAACACATACAATAATAACCTATAAATACTCACAATTCCAAACATTTTCATGTATTTAAAGCAAAAACTTTTGCTAAAAAAGTGAATAATCTGAACAAATATGAACAACCTGAAACAACTGAAGAGAAGTCTGTGCAAATATAACAATATTTCCGCCTGTTGCTACATATTATTTGTCAGTGATAATGTACATGTGTAATGATGAACTGAAGCATAATTTTGTTAAAATTACACTTATCTTTTCAAGTTTGCTTATGTTTATTCGCTTTGCTTTAAAGAACAGTTTTAGATGTAAACATTCCATCATTTGTCTTTTTTTTTACTCGAAAACATAGAGACAAGTTTGGAATTCGGGTTATTTATATTTTATTATGTTATTATATTACTGGTTTGGTCCACTTCAGATTAAATGTACCTGAATGTGGCCCCTGAATTGAAGAGTTTGAAACCCCTGCATTAAAAACACCCTGAAGTGAGATTTACCATTGTATCACTAAAGCTAAGATGATGATGATGATGATGATGATGATAATAATAATAATAATAATAATAATAATAATAATAATAATAATAATAATAATAATAATAATAATAATAATAATAATACCAATGTCAGTAAAATGTGTTTTTCCGAGGGGTGCGTTTCAGGGTCATCACTAAAAAGCATGATCATTTTTATCGGATTAAATGTCCACCACTGGAAGTCCCGATTCTCCCAGTCCTCCTCCCGGTTCCTCCCGGTGCTTACCTCGGTGTTGTAGACCTGCAGGGCGGCCAGAGCCTGGTCCTGGTCCCCGGTCTCCATCTGGTCTATGACGGCCTTTAAATCCATCCTGGACGCCATTAACGCAGTCTGTCCCCCGGTGTCGGTGTCCGTGTCGTGAACCGGGATCGACTGTGGAAATTACACACTCTTCAGATCTGAAGACTATGGTTTGCCACCACCCACCCGTGACTGCATGATGTCTGAACCCCCGCCAGCCGATCGGACGGATTAACGGAGAGGATTTGTGCAAACCGAATGCTGCATTCAATAGCACCGGGAAAACGTAGGAAAAGGTAATTTCACAACGAAAGCCGCAGTTTGTTAAAATGCCGCACATTCTGTCAATAATCCTCCATTATCAGTACCTTACTTCAACTAAGACATAACTTTAAATGACTGACGTGCTGCTGCTTATAAGTCTTTTATATCTTCTTTCATTTTGATGTTCACATTGATGTTCTTTTATTATCTCCCTTTTAAGAGGCTTTGCCATCTATCTGCAGGTCATTGAATGGATGTTTCATTGCAGACAGAAAAAAAGCACAAAACAACCACCAACAAAATAAAATATCTGAAGCAAATTAACAATGTATGAAAAACAAAATGTATATAATATCAAAGAAACACTTCATATGTTTTGTATTATTTCCACATCTGAATAGGATTAAACACTCTTATGAACACAAACTATATCAGTTGATATGAATGCAACATGAATATGTGTCTAATCAGTATAATATATCTATGCACACAGTACTACATATTTCATTGCCTGTGTGCTCCATATAAACCTGTATAAATGCTACATACAACATACTAAAATGTATAATTATACATGGTTTAGTTCAAACCATATGTGATTATCACTGTTATGGTTTTATGTGAGCCATTAGTTTATATAAATGCAATATTTAAAATGTAAAATGCATACATATTCTGTGTCTACGTATCAGGAAAGACATCTATACTATCCTCCATTCACCTTAAAATGACACTAGCTTCCATCCACATTAAATCGGTTATATGCTCCATCCACCTTAAATCTGTACTATCCTCCAAAAGGTTAAAATATATTGTATGTGAATAACCTGAACAACCTGGAATTTCTTAAGAAAAATAAATGTGATTTTAACCGTATTATGTCTGAGCTCATTAAAACAAGTTACAGATCCCACTGAGTCTACAAATACACAAAACATTTCGAAGTGGGCAGAATATTGGTACAATTTCACTTATTTTTTGCAAGACATTACCATGCTTATAGGTTTTTGTAGCTGTATGACAGTGAAAACCTATCGAAATGCAATATGAAATCATCCTGAAGTCAGTGTGTAACAGTGTAAATAAAGATGTAATAGTTCTTATCAGAGGTGCAGGATGATGGGTTATTGAGTAAAACAAAATAACGGCATCTATCAGTAATATGGGCGTTTCTCATCAGGCAAAGGGCGTGTTCAGACTGTCAGGGTATGTTTGATTTTGCACCTGACACAGACGCAAGGGTGGATATGCAATGCTTTTCCACCATACACTTCACCAAATATAAGCATAACATTCTGTATTAAACATAAATTGATTGTGTACTTGTTTTGGCTACCAACAACAATTAAAATTAGCGATAATTAATACAAAAAAAGTATAGACTCTTCCCTTCCGGGCTACGGGGGAGATATTTCAATGATAATACGCCTTGAAGTAACTTGGGATATGGCCAATAAAAACGAAACTCTGCTTTGAGTGACGGGATTATTAACCAATAGCTGTTAAGTGTTGGTTGGAGTGACAGATGCTGCAGCTGTAGTGGGGGAAGGGGGCCGCTTAAGTTGATGGAACCGCCATCTTGAAAAGTGCCCTCCGATGATCTACCTTTTCGCGCCTGTCAGAACCAGTTTTAAACGCTTTATTTTCTTTCCAAGAAATCCGTACTATTGTCGTGTTTGTGTCGGTAAGGCTTAGGACCAATGGCAAGATAAGCTACATGCTGGAGACTCGTCGTTTACCGTTGTGTATCGGTAGGTACACTTGCCAGCATATGCACTTGGTGCTGTACAGACGATTAGCCAGCAGTCTTTAGGTAACCGGCTAATGTTAGCTTGCTAACCAGAAGCACACTTGATCATCTCGGCTCTGTGTCTTCAAACACTCCTGCTGTGTCTTCAGCAAGTATGAAGGGAGTGTTGCTAGTACATAACGTTTACCCAAAGCCGTAATGTATATGGGCCACTAATGTGACCGTTAATGTTCGTTTAGCTTCGTAGCTCACCGACACCGGTCAGTGTGACGCAAGTTAACCTTCGTATCACTAACGCTAGTTTCAACTCGGATTTTGCTTCGGCTGCTTTGCTTTCAGTTGGAAACCCAAGCTCTTGGTGCATATAAATTGACCTGTGCCGGTGTGTTCCTCTACCGTTAGCGGTACCTGTTGTGTGGCCTGGTATGTAAACGGACCGACGTTGTTGCAAATGTCGTATTTCAGTCAAGCGTTAACAACGTTAGTCAGATTTGAACTGTATACACAAGGGTAACCTTAAAGAAGACTACATCAGTGATTATTAACCAATTGCCTTACCGGTGGCGACCTTGTCTCTGTACAGATTTAAGTAGCTATATCTAGTTGAATGTACATCACTGTCAGAAGCCTTTGCGTTCTTTCGGTGGATCCTTCAGACCGCATATCTGTTTTTACCAGTAAAGCGTCTGTTGTTGTTTTTTGACAGCAACATACATATATCTGAAGGAAAGGAAAAAAGTCAACTATAATCCTGTCACAATACTTGGGGGATGACTGTTTGTGAGCCCCAACCAGGCAACCTGCAACCCTTTGTTTACCTGACGTTTTGCCGTCTTTCCTGGTTTTATTGCCTAGTTATTAATGGGTCTGTGTTATTTGAATTTGGAGGCCAAGTACAGGTTAGACTGGTTATTGGAGACTTTTGGACCAATACCATAGTTTATAAACACTACAGATGTATTTGTCAGGTACATGCCACAACAGGGTGTAGATTTCACATTTAATTGTTGATAGTATACACTGTACTAACGTTTGTTTTTCTTGTTCTCATTTGCAACTCTTAAGTTGAACCAGACAGCATATAGAATTTATTTAAGTAATAAAGATTTTGCTCTCTAGAAATAGTGAAAATGCCTAAATAGAATATATTGTATTTAGTGTATGTGTGCATGTACAATGAAATTGATAGTGCAATCATCAGAAAGGTACCATTAAGATAAATACAAGATGATTCCTCAGGAGACCTTTTGCACACAACAAAAATATAGTGTTATGCGTTTGCTTTGTGTAATGTATTAATTGCAAATGTATATCTCCAGTCAGATGTAGTTTTAATGTAATTTTAATATGTAGATGTAGTTTTAATATGGAAGGAATATTTTTGAATGTTTTGACCTAGGTTCATTAAAATTCTAAATGGTCCATCACATTAAATGATTAGATTAGATTCCACAAGGGGAAATGACAAAGATAGAAAACAGACAGATATACGACAATTGAATAAAATAGGAAAATAGGGCCATGTTGCCCTGCTCTACCAAGAATAGAAGCAACTATAACTAAAATTAGTGTGGTAAATAAGTGGTCACTTAATCTCTGGAGTTGTCTGGAATTGAAGCGTCTTGATTACAGAACTTTAAAGAAATAAAGTTATGGCATAAATCCCATTGTAGTTACTGTAGCTTATCGATTTTAGTACTTCATTTTTTCCACGTGTCAGTTATTATTCAATAGCAGACATGCTGAAATGTCTGTATTTTCATTTGTATTCTTGTGGATAGATTTGAAATTCAGTGAGTTTCCCATGCAAAGAAACAGTACAATGGGATCTTTATTATTTGACTGTTATCGCTATCATACTGGCACAGTACTGTATTACAAATGTGTGAATCACACTCAGGTTAACTCCTCGTTGGAGCAATAAAAAGGTGAAATTAACAGATATGATAAGACTGCTGTGGAGTGGTGTTGATCTCTTGAGAAAGGTTGTATTCTCTATATGTATAGTTTGAATTCATATGACTCATTTTAAAGTTCAGGCTTTGACAAAGGTACAGTTTTGTCTTTTGTTTCAGTTGAGTGCAGGCACACATATAGAGTCTTTGTTCCAGTTAGCAAAGACTCTATATACTGATTTGTACTTTTGTAGTTTCGGGTAAGATTAAAATGAGATAAAATGTCCAAGTCAGTGGAGTGTAACAGTATATATCTCTTACTCTTTGTGTGTTTGACAGGTGTGTGCTGTTGAACTGCTGTATGTGTGCTGTTTGTCAGTCTGTCCGTCACCACCGCCTGCCTTTCTGTCCATCCGGCTCGCCTGGAATGGGCCAAAACTCCCAAAGACTAGAACACATTTCTTTTTAACCTGAGCTCCATCATCTGGACTCCAGAATACCCACAGGTAAGCAGAAGGATGCCAGCTCCAGTACTCCCACAACAATAGTGTGCACGCCTCTGATTACATTTAATCCTTTTTATTATAGCCAACATGTTTTGGAAATTTGACCTCCACACCACGTCCCACATCGATACGTTGCTGGAGAAGGAGGATGTGACTCTGACAGAGGTGATGGATGAAGATGATGTCCTGCAGGAGTGCAAAGCCCAGAACCACAAATTGGTGGACTTCCTATTGAGACCCCAGTGCATGGAGGATCTGGTCACCTATATCACACAGGAACCCAGCCCTGATGTTGAGGAGAAAGTGAAATACAAGTAAGTGATGCGTGATGCGCAAGTAAGACAGTGATGCAGCTGCATACTGGGTTTAGGTCACAGTTGGCTACTTGTTGTGGTGCACTGTTTTTATAGTTGATGGTTATTTGTTTATTTTGAACACTTTACAAAACAACAAATTTTGTTGCAATGGTTTTTTACGACAGTTGAACTCATCCTTAATTTAGCTCGTATTCACTTTTAGAAGATCTCAAACATGAATCTTGGTTGTTCATGACAGAAATGACACCTTTAAAAGATGACGGATGTAAAATAGAATCACATGAGTTGTTTGCCTAATGAGGCAGAGACAATGATGGTTGAGAGCAAATAGACTGAATGGGATGAGTGAACAGAAGTGATCATGGAAAAAAAACGCCTTGTGACCTTATCATTAAGATGTTATCATTACTACTAATGTTATTGATACTGCTGATTAGTGTGGTATTGTTGTTGTTCTTATTGCTTCTTTTCTTGTAGTTAAATTAAAATTCTTTTGAACGTATGACTTGCATATTCTGATTTTGTCATAATGTAAAACCCAAAAAAAATTGTTACAGGAAAAGAAAATAGTCTTTCCTTCCTTGTCTTAAGAATAAAGAAATATCCAGAATTTTTAGTTGGTGTTTTTTTTCATCTTCCGACTGCTGCAGTTGTAAATTTGTCTGTAGTCATCAGCGCATTATTAATTCTTACCATTATTTTATATTTTTGTTTTACCCTATCTTTATGCTGCACAATTTTTTTTACTTTATTCTCTTGTTGCCTTGGATTTCCCATTTGTGGGATCAGTTAAGTTTAATATAATGTAATGTCATGTAAATCAGCTCTCACGGACTAATCCTGTATTCATACAGATTGTTCAGACTGAGCAGAGGTCTTTGCCCTGTGTGTTTGTATTCTATTTTGTGCCTACATTAGTTCTCATTTATCCAGGTCATGGTTCATATTGATGGTTCTTCTTGGTTCACTTAGAAGCTTGTTTGTTTCTTTCAGGTATCCTAACATATCCTGTGAGCTGCTGACCTCAGACGTGAGCCAGATCAACGACAGACTGGGAGAAGATGAAAAACTGCTGATGAAACTGTATGGCTTCCTTCAAAACGAGCCTCCTCTCAATCCGCTTCTTGCTAGCTTCTTCTCCAAGGTCCTTTCTATACTCATAGGCCGTAAACCAGAACAGGTAAGACCACCGTCAGTGTCTTTAACCCTTTAAAGACCGTGTGCATCTGTGCATTCACTATCATTCAGATTAGTTTACTCATCAACTATTGGTGCCATTGACCACGTTGAAACAGCATCTGAAAGCTGAGATGCAGATATGTATACCATGTTAAGGTGTAAACCTGCATTGGCTGGAGGAGTGGAAACGAGTGGAGCAAGAGATTAACAGACCAGAACAGGCAGACAGCAGCATGTGCAGTCAGCGAGAGACAGTGATAGTGTAGTTATGGAGTGCTTTTTGTTTGTTTGTTTGTTTTTTTCTTTCTTTTTGTGGTTTGTATAGATCATTGATGGTTGTGTTTTTTTTTACGTCTCTCCATGAGACTGGGTTTATTTTGATATCTGGCCCTTTTTTTTTTTATCCAATAATAAAAGAAAAATGTACATATTTCCTCCCAGGATATACATAATGATTATCGCAGATAAATAAAAAAAAATGTCTTCCTCTTAAAATTAATGTTTTTAATTTTAATAGAGGAAGACATTATTTTTTTAAATGTTTTTAATAAAATGTCAGGGCCAAAAATGGGACCAAAATTGAAACAGGAAAAGCTATCTTGGTGTTGGCTTTTTTATCATGAAAAAATTGCTTGAAATGGTGTTGTATACCTCTAGACATAAAAACATGCATAACCCATTGTGTACATGTTACGTGAGGAACATGTTCATTTAAACACAAATATTGTGTGATTTTGCAACATTGGTCATTTTTGTGAAACACTCTTGCATATTCACTTGATTCCCAAACTGTAGGTATCAGTTTCATAGAAGCACCCATCTGTCAATATTCTATAAATATATTTATGTACATATATTTCGAATGTTTGAACACATGGAAAATAGTTGAACATGTATTTGGTGTAATTATGCTAATTATTGGACAGATATTGAAAGTTACATGCTTGGAAAAAAGTCCAGAAGAATAGGAATTGGAAGACATTTTCTGACACTTATATTGCAATATATGGTCTGTTGTTATAGTTGTCCTGATGGGGTTAATACACTGACTCAGATGTGCTCTTCTTTTCTTTGTGTTTAGATAGTGGATTTTTTGCGGAAGCGTGAAGATTTTGTAGACTTGATGATCAAACACATTGGGACATCCGCCATCATGGACTTGCTGCTCAGAATGCTCACCTGCATCGAACCACAACAGCTACGACAGGATGTTCTTAACGTGAGTACCTTTTTTTTACGGAATGTGTTATGTTTTACATTTCTGGGCTTTTTTCTCTCTCTGTATTGTTTAAAAATGTAAACCGTGGATTTTAGGCTTATTTTAATTCAGGTTCCACATTCAGACCAATAAGATCTAAAGCGAACCACACCAGTACATTAATAACACAACAACGGATAAATAATGACAAATACAGCCTTTTCTCTGAAAGTGAAAAAAATTAAATTAGATTTTGAAAATGTTTTATCCTCAAACTATCCTTTAAAAAAACTGAATATCAACAACCTTAATAAAATGCAGTTTTACCAATTTTCTGTCACATCAAGGAGTAGTATTTGTATTTTCAATGACATGTTTTCAACAGGAGTAGTTCTTAACAGTAAGAATATAAAAAATACAGTTGTATGTTGCAACAACAAATTACAACTAGTGACAAACATTACTTCTTAGGTTTTGTCTCCTGGTTTTCCTTTTATATTCCACATATTCTAATATCATTGCTCTGGTTTTTAGTGGCTGAACGAGGAAAAGGTGATCCAGAGACTGGTGGACATGGTACAGCCCTCTCAGGATGAAGATGTGAGTTTTTCAAGTCGAATGTCTGTGTGTTGATGAGTTAGAATGAGTGGTTGTGGATGTTGAAACGGTTTCATAAATTCAGAGCCATCTCCCGTGACATGTTGTAAAACTATACAGACCAACATAATCTCAAGTGGATAAGGCTAATAAAATAACTTGTATAAAACTATAAATATGGTCAACGTTTTTTTTTTGTTTTTTAGTTTTTAATGGAATACAGTAAAATTACATTAAAATGTTATTTATAAACACTTAGCTTGAGATTTGCTTGACATTTAATTGAAATACAGTGGTTGTTTTGTGTGGCACCTATTCAAATGGCTTTATTTGTGTTTGAATGCAGAGACACTCCAATGCGTCCCAGTCGTTGTGTGAGATCATCAGACTAAGTCGAGACCAGATGTTCCAGGTCCAGGGCTGCTCGGAGCCAGACCCACTACTGTCTACACTTGAAAAGTATGTATTTTTGCTGTAACCCAGGGAGCTCAGTGTGTTGTATAGTTTTATTACACACATTGGGCTAATGCATGTTCTCGTGATTGTTCATAATATCTGGGTGATTCAAGTCTGAGCATGAAGCTTAGATGTTTCCATCAACCATTTATTAGATTTGGAGGGTGATTTGGATATTTTATAGACATAACAGCAGCAGATTCCACATGATGCATCTAACAATAAAGGAGCCTTTTTATCTTACTGGAAAATTAACCTGTGATTGACAAAAGCACACCTGGTTATGTAATAGCTACAGTCTTGAATTGATTGTATGACTCCTGAAGAAATTCAATATTAGAAGATAATAAAATGGTGTTTTTTTTCTGGTATTTATAGCAGATTTTCTTTGACCGTTTCACTTATTCCACCACAGCCCAGCATGGACAAACAAATTGGAATTATGTTCCAATAGTTCAACGCTAACAGGAGATGTGTAACAATGTCAGATGTGCTTCAATTCTGCTCGGGGGGGTGGAGTGTGACCCTCGGAACTCTACACAGCAACAGGGAAATAATGTCTGAGGTTTTTCACATCGGTATCTAAACAAGGCGCAGATACACCCCTACTACCCTACTTCTGTAGGAGGCAGTGGTGGTATAACATGTTTATGTGGTCTGGCATAAGGTGAGTGGAAACCCTGTAAATAGTATTTCCTCTGTTGTTTTAGACAGGAAACGGTGGAGCAGCTGCTGTCCAATATATTTGACAAAGACAAGAATGAATCAGCTATCGTCAGTGTTATCCAGATCCTCCTCACACTGTTTGAGACCAGAAGACCAGCGTAAGTCCTGTTGTCATTCAGTAAATGCACTAAAGGCATCTGTGAAGCTCAACACTGGTATAAGTTTCTGTGGCACATAAAGTGAAAACCACAATCAGGCTTTTTACTCGTATGAGAATATGATGATGATTTCTTTCGGCTTTTTCCCTCCCGGGGTTGCCACAGCGAATCCAATTCGCTTAATTGATTTGGCAGGAGTTTTTACGCCAGATGCCCCTCCTGACACAACCCACTGGGTGCTCTTACCGGGGATCGAACCCGGTATCCCCTATGCACCAGAGAATATTGTTCTAATATTGTTCCTTTTCAGACCTTGTGCCTCTCCGGTGACACTTTTTGTTCATTCACTGTCAGATGACCGTAACTCACAAACAATTCTATTGTCAAAATCCATCCATCATCATTTATCTGTGATTGTGTTCCTTCTATTGGTCTAGAACGCATTAGGTGTGCTTTGGCTCAGGGGAGGGTTGGAAGTGGGTGGGGAAGAGTGCAGTCAGTGAGAGAAAAATGGAAGAAATTTTTATTACTTATCAGTGTTTTTTGTGAGGTTATAACGGGGTAAATCTTGTAAATAATTGTGATAGTGATGTTTTCAAGTGGTCAACTTGTGTGGTGTGTTTTGATGTTTCTCTTAAGTTTTGCTATTATTTTGATCACTTTTTTCTGTATAAATTTATATAAACGTTTTTGGTTGATTGATTGATGTATTCTGCCTGTCAATATTCTATAAATCCATATGCAGTAGTAACCAGGGGAAATATAGATGCATTGTCTGTATTTGAATCAAACAATGGATGTTTCTGTCATTGAAATCAAGGGCCCTGTCTACAACCAGACAGAAAGTGAACAGAAGCCATCATGCAGGATCAGAATGACTAGAAAAGGCTATAAATGACAAGAACATGGACATGAATGATTGTGAAACTCAAATCAGACTTTGTTGGTACTGATTTTGTGTTGTAGATTTGAGGGTCACATGGAATGCCCCCCAGGGATGAATCACCCTTCGTTCTCCGTTAACCACAGTATCCTGGAGGCTGTGAGGCCCAGACTCAAAGACTTTCACCAGCTGCTGTTGGAACCCCCTAAGGTAAAAACCACATTTAGGAGGAAGAAGTGCAGATACTGCTTTGAAATATATCTCAAAATTTTTATTGATTCAGCTGATTTTCATGTTTTAGTAAAATTGTAAGCCGAAGGGTTTCCAATTTTTTATACAATTATAAAATCTAACAAATTAATATTTTTTTCATGATATGATAAACTATTTAAATGGAATACTTCAGAATTTTGAAGGGAAGAAGAAAACAGTGTCCAACTATTTTATTGTCTTTAACAACACATGCAGTTGAAGACCACAAGTTTATATTTTTGATGAAAGTATACAGTCCACAGAACAGAACAGATCCATTATTAAGCCACTGAAAAATAGAACAGATTATAACATCTCATCAATAACTATTATACTGGAAGTACTGTTGTACTGTTTGTTAGTTCCATTCTATTATTCAATCAATGCACATTAAATATTAATCTGGTAAAGATTTGTTCAAATGTTATTCCATATATTTATTTCTGTGTCTGTGAATACATGTTATGACATGGATTCATTTATTTGTTGCTTTGTGTTATGATAGTGTTGTGTTAAATTTCAGCAGGTCCTTCATTTGAATGTCTGAGTTTTCTCCAAAAGCTGAGACTTACAGACTCGTCTGTTATTGAGCTGGTGTTTTAATCCAGCTCATTCTGATTCAGCTGAACTCTGGTTAAACCTTGGTGGTATAAGAGTTTCTAAGTTTTGCTTGATTACTGAGTAGTGTTTGTCATCCAACAGAAGAATGTGATGAAGACGACTTGGGGGGTCTTGGACCCCCCGGTGGGGAACACCAGACTAAATGTGGTCCGCCTAGTGGCTAGTCTGCTGCAGAGCAACACACACAGCATCAACACGGAACTCATCAACCTCAACACACTGGGAGTCATACTAGTGAGTACAACACCTTGACTGTCATTACTACTACTGACTGAACAATGCAGTACTCCCCCTACATCAGCTCAATAA
The DNA here is from genome assembly GCA_029814585.1 of Gymnapogon annona. NCBI lineage: Eukaryota > Metazoa > Chordata > Actinopteri > Kurtiformes > Apogonidae > Gymnapogon > Gymnapogon annona. The sequence continues at coordinate 22,693,892 of JAPTHA010000024.1, forward strand.
CCACAACTTGCGCATCTTGATTTAAATTTTGGCCTTGTATGTAACCTCTGTTATGGTTAGGGTTATAACCTATATTACCGTTGTATATCCTGTATTTTGTTTTAATGTATATGTTGTAGGTATGGCTTTTAGTTTTTATACTTTTTCAATATCTTAAATATCGTTCAGTGTAATTTTCTGTGATTTTTTTTTTTAATAGTCTTTTTGCACTTAAATTATTTGCTGCTAAACTGATTTCCGTTGTTCCTGTAAGAGCTCTTCTATTGTATCTGATCACATTTTTTTGATATGAATGCAGCAGTCATGGGTACATCATTAATACACCAGCAATTTATTGATCTGATTTAATTATTTTTTTTATTGTTTGATTTTGTTTAGGACATGTATTTCAAATACATCTGGAACAACTTTCTCCATATTCAAGTGGAAATCTGCACAGCCATGATTCTGGCGATGCCCCCCGCCCCCACAGAGATCCAACCAGACACAGACCAGGAACGTGCCAGGGAGAGCATCCTCATCAAACATGTAAGGTTTACATCAGAAATACACATCTGTATCCTCATCAAACATTTTGGATTTACACCATTTACCATATCCCGGAATCGAGTTTTGGGATATTATACTTTTATCCCAAACACGTCCAGATCTTCTGTAGTTACTACGTTTAATGATTTGATATTTCTTTCTCCAGCTGTTTCAAAAGTGCCAGTTTATACAGAGAATTGTGGACGCCTGGAGCTCTAATGAGAAGGAACAGTAAGTCATGTGATTATAGTGCATGAGTATTCAGATTATGTTCTCTTCATAACAACCGCTGTTTAACATTCTGTTAATACGTTTGTGTGTGTTTTCAGAGCAGAAGGTGGTCGGCGACGAGGCTACATGGGTCACCTTACCAGAATAGCCAATTCTATTGTACACAACTGTGACAAAGGTCCTAATGGGCCGCAGATACAACAACTTATCTCTGGTAAACACATACTTATACCATATCTATGTAGATGTCGCTGATGCCCTCAGTCATGGAGATCATACTAACATTGACATATAGTTTTCTCTGCATTTGATTGAGTGTAAAATTAATCTCTTTCTATTCCTGTAATCGTATGTTGCATTTGTGTCAGAAGTGCGGAATGCATTCCTGAAGTGTGTGTTTCTTGTATGTTGTGTGACAGAGCTGCCAACTGAGGACAGAGAGAAGTGGGATGCCTTTATTTCAGGGCAGCTGGCTGATACAAACAAGAGAAACACTGTTGACCTGGTGAGTCATAGACTAGTTCTGTTATATCAACCATGACCTGTTGAAGTTGGCTAGAATGTTGGATTTTCACTCGGTGTGTTCCTGAAGACTTACACTGATTTCGTCATGGATGCTCCTACGATGTGATTTCAGAAGCACAGAAATATCCTCTACATTAATACATTGAGTTGAATGAATTTCAAAAGCACATATCTATATGGCGTTAATAGGATATTTTTCCCAGTGGAAAATATGACATTGACGTACCATTTTCCAGTTCAGAACTGATATTTATCATGATTCCCCATCATACATGTGTATTTAATATATTACTAAGGGCCCTGTGTTTTTTTTTTCTCTTGGTCTTGATTTCGTACTGACTCCATCTGCTCTTTTTGGACAAACTGTTGAAGGTTAGAAAGTCGACAAAGTGACCGGTTTCGAGACCACACCTAAAGGAACTTAGATGCTGTGATTAATGTTAAGACCCAATGTGTGTAAAATCCTCAAATAAGAACAATTAGTCAACTTGCCTGTCATCCCTTACATTCACCAGGACTGTAAAATGCAGAAATCAACACCTTCATTTGTTTATGGATAAAATCAGACATCAAGAGAATGCTGAACCACTGTCTTGTCTTGACTGTGGGTTCAATGTCCTCACCTGTGCCTGTTCCTCTTTGAACCCTGTACCTGGTCCTGCCCTTTCTCCAGGTGAACACACACCACATCCACTCCTCCAGTGATGATGAGGTAGACTTCAAAGACAGCAACTTCCACCAGGACTCTTCTCTACAACAAGTAAGTGCTTAATACCAACACACACCTATTTCACACAGTTGCACAAACACACTGTATTTGATGTAAATCACAGACTCTGGTCCTGTTCCAGTAGCGCTTTAGTGCCATTAAGACCTACTGTAGTGATTAAAAACCAATTTCCTACTAATATGTGATAGTTGTACCCTCATTCTATATTGAATAGGCAACTGGTTTAACTAGTGAAAACAAACCCCAATTTAGAGGATGTTGGATGGATTTTTTTCTATCTCTACTTTTGACTCTTTTCTCTCCTCAGTACCACTGTCCTGGTCCCTATTATAAACTTAGTCACAGCATCCATGTTTTCCATTTAACAATATTAAACAACACAAACATCTGCTAACATGTATAAATGTATTCATCTGATGGGATTCATACAAGATGAATATAAAACATTCATAGGGCTGGATATTTAGGACTGATTCAATTACAATTCCAAAGGCTATAGTTTATTTTTATTACATTTATTTACACTTATTAATAATGCAACAAAGAACAAAATAAGCCATGTGCTCAATGAAATTGAAGGAAAAATATCATAAACCCATGGAATAGGATCAATGACAGTGGATTGGCACACTGCATAGTTAATGATAGATTCAACTAAAAATAAACTTTTCACTGTTTTGAGTTGATTGCGTTACCTTGACATTTTTTTTAGTTTTCATGAACATCTAAATGAAATGTAGGAAACCACATGATTTACGGTGAAAAAATGCAAAATACGGATGATGATATTACGTGATTTTATTCATATTTATGAATAGGGTAAATGTAGGGAACAATTCATTGGAAGTCGCCATAGCCTCCAAAATGCACAAAATACTTAACAAATTGAGAAAAATTTAAAGAACAAATAAAACCATGAATAAAATCAGCAGTCATTAAGAAAGGTTAAAGAGAGAAATTTTCATTTAGGACATTACTCAAAAGAAAATCTGGGTCTCCATGGGTTAATAAATGCAATAAATACTTTAGAGACAAATGAATAATATTGGATCATCATATCCAGCCCTGTTGACTATTAATCTTGTGTAGAAACCTTTCCTTCTGACTTTATAAAGTAACTTCATGTTTACTAATGTTGAAGGATGTGATTGTGCATGTTTAACCTGTATGTTCACCATGTCATACAACCTGTACTTTTCCATTTACTGTACTGAAAGTAATGATCAGCTGTGTGTGTAGCCAAGACTATATCATTACCGTTGATCCTGGGCTTTGCCAGGCCTTTTCTGATTATCAGATGCAACAAATGACGTCCAATTTTATTGAGCAGTTCGGCTTCAATGATGAAGAGTTTGCTGATCAGGACGATGTTGTGGAGTGAGTACTCATCCTGCATGACTAGACTGGTCTTGTGTATGTGAGTGTAACAGCGAAGGGACAGGACACCAAAGACAGAACAGAGCCGGAGCAAACATTAGATCAACATCTGATGGATGCTGATCTATAGATGAATCCGATAAAAGTAGGGATGCACCATAATTCATGTAATCAATAGCGATATTAAAAAATATAGCTGGGCCACAATTCCAGCGGGGCATGAAGAGTCAATACCCTGTTAAACAAATGTCCTGCCCCCTCAAAGTTATAAAAGAGCAGGTGACTCTGGCTCTTCTTGACTCTTGGTCTATGGAAGAGCAAACCACTTCTTTGGAGGTCCCAGTTTGGAACTAGTTAAGCACTGTCTTTACCACCAGGTTCTTTTTGGAAGCAAAAGGGCGTGGTACGTACAGCACAAAAATAGTGGTCACAACCACTTGATCTTCGTCTTGCACCTATAGCAGAGAGCACGTGACTGAAACCTTTTTACTAACAATCCAGACCTCCTGTTCTTGGTTTTTATGGTGGTTGGTAAGGCAACTACATGCTGTGTATGCTGGTAAAATGTAAGCCCTTCTGACTTATTACTACGTTCTCCATTTATTGATGAAAACTTTAATTATTGGAATGACATTATTTTTCAAATGAGTGGTCATTGTGCATCCCTATTAACCATTGAGGTTTATTCTTGTTTGGAGAGATCTCCATTTCAGATAAAATCGAACATCACTGGTTTAAATGAACGCCTCATGCAGACTCCAAGATCAATTATACCAATGTCAAATGTTTAATTGGACAAACTGTCCCCAGGTTGCGTCTTTAAAGTGTTCTGTCCCTTGGTTCATTTGAAGGACAATCAGGTTTGGGGTTGTGATCATTTTCGTTATTGGTGACAGTAGGTCATTGGTTCCTTCTCTTTAATGAGTGACTTAAGTGTTTTCTCTCAAAATATATATATTTGACCAGTTCAGTCACTTCAGAACCAGTCTTTATTTGTAACGATGACCTGACCAAGAGGCAGCAGAACAGACAAAATACCCCAGTAAAAATGGAACAAGTTGCAAAGGTACATATTGAATTGTAATTCATCAATCATAGAGACTTTGTCTCAGTGATATGGACAACTACAACAGCACTTTAATTCCTCTATCCTCTGACAAGGCCACCTCTTTCTTTTCTCTGCCATGGTTAAGGCTTTTCTTATGTTGATGTCAGTGGTACAGGGCCTGGTTCGGGGCATGTTGTAGTAATGTGAACTAGGACATTTCTCACAAACTCAGCCATTCTCCCCCTTGCAATACATTTAACCACACTTACGATAAAGATGTTTAATTAAAGATAAAAATGTTGCATAGATTGATCCTCCTTTAAGGTCAGTTTCAAATTATTCCACTGATCAGAACCATTGAACCCTGCCGAACAGCCTGATGTTTAGTCACTCATTAAAAAGTAATGCAAATAGAGGGGTTTTCGATTTGACAAATAATGTATGTAAGGTTCAGATGGTTAAAGCCTGCGTCTTAAACCAATCCATGTATACTGTATGTTTAAAGGGTTACTAGGTGATGGTCCCTGTGGCTGTGAAATGAATTGCTGAAGTGGCGCATTTCTGTGTTTAGTTGTAGATTGAAACGGACGACGTGACAAAATTCTGTAGTTAAGATCGCAGTTTACACAGCATTCATCTGATACTACCAAAGTCATATGTCAAATCAGAAGAGACTGAATTAGCAAAAGGTTGAGCAAATAAAGACTTAATTGAGATGGGACGTGATTGACCGCCCCCAGAGCTTGTAACAAGGTTGTCCCTCCCATTGGAAGGCTTCAGTGCATAGCACACAACTATTCACAGCATGAAAAAACAAACTTGTCTTTCTCACAGTAAATGAATTATGAGTTTATTTTTTTCTACTCTAGCATTTCTCAAGTATTTGTACACAGATCTGGTTACAGTAATGGCCAGAAATTTATTTATTTCAATTGAAAATCATAGCATTCTTTACAGTTTAATCTTCAAACTGAACTCATGTTACGTCATTCTGGAGCTTTTGTTCTGCAGTTTTGACCCACAGGCCATACGTTTGATACTTCTGCTTAAGGACTTGATCTCTGCATAAATCTGATAAACTCTGTAAGTGTTAGTACAAATTAATATGTTTGAACTAATAGAACAGCTTACAGTCCTGCCACTGTGTCCCCTCAGTTTTTCATTTCACACACTGTCAGTAGTGGGTTTAGCGCTCATACTCAGTTTGTTTGTTCTAATCCAGTGTGGGAGAGTCTATAGTGACAGTGCTTGTTGGTTTACGAGGGTACAGGATTAAAAATGACCTGTTGTAGATCTGGACGTTAATTGACTACAGCTAACCCGTTGTTATCCTCATAATTTCCTGAGTCGTGCATAAATGGACAAAAGTATGTGGATATGTGGAATTCAGGCATTTCTTTTCTAACAGGGTTCTGGGATACAAAACAATAAAAACAAATGTCATGATGATGATTTTTTCAGCTTTTTCCCTTGCGGGGTCGCCACAGTGAATCCAGTTTGCTTATTTGATTTGACAGGTGTTTTTATGCCGGATCATAAACAGGACATCTTAAAGCTGTAGATATGTCCTAATACTTTTGTCCATGTAGTTTATAAGTGTCAGTATATGAGCATCCTTTTTAGGAACTTAACATTTAATGATAGATTTTTCTTCCGCTGTGAGATGTGAAGAAAGTAAATGTTTAGCTGTGGTAGAATGTTTTTTAATAGAAAAAATATTCTAGTAATTTCATATTCATGGATAAAAAAATGAATAAACGATCTCTTGGGAGCAAAGATAATTTAAACCAAAATACACAAATCCAGAGAGATTTGTCAAAATATTAAGTCATGTTATGACATTTGTCACTATTGCTTTGAATCCCAGGCCGTTAGAAAAAAAAAACATCTGAAGTGAACATTGTCCTCATGTGGTCTATTACTAGGTAACTGTACTGTATAATATTGTATTAGTTTTTGTGGTGGATCCATCTCAATTTCAGTAGCTATTGAGCATGACGCCCCAGACCTATGGTCCAAGTGTAAAAGGGGACACAATAACGCTCTAAAACTAAAGAGAAGCCCAGCACAAGAGCAGGGCCTAAGGAAGGGAGTAATGTCTCCCTCTTGACTGTATAAATACAGTCAAGAGGAGCCTGTATTTATATGCACAACGTATTCTACTTTCGTCACTATTCTTTATATGCTTTATGTGGATAAAGACGCGAACTATTCCACTAAAGTTCCTGTGTTCATTCAGCCATGTGGACTCTGATTCAAATTGGGACACCAACTCTCTTAATTCTGCAAACATGTTCTTTTGAAGTCTGGAGGGGTTGGTATTTCACAGTTGGTGCATTTGTGATATGCATCTGTTCATGCATATCACAAGACTTTGATTAGTGTCTATTCTCTAGTTGACTGTAAACAGAGGCTGGGTGATAAAACATGCATAGAAACATACAATAGAACACATTTTATGTCTTACATGTCAAGAGTGACAGACTGACATGAGAAGACTGAATAAACAAGAGAAACCAAATCAGTAAATATCCACTATTGCCCCGCTTAAACTCTTTAGCATTGGTTTTATATTAATATTTAGAATTTTCACTTCAGTTTACAGCTTGATTTCACATTGGTATAAATTGGGACCTTTTAAATGATCCAGATTCTGTTTTGTCCTTCACAAAGTGTCTCATCTGATCTGCAGATGTTGTCATGAGTGGAATATTGGCATGCATGTAAATGTAGTCATTGTGCTTTACAGTTGTGTGTGTTTGTATGTATGTGTAATGGGCCAAAATCAGACTCGATGAGATAGCATTTAGAACAGGAAATGCTGTTTCTACTAGTGTGCCCGTCAAAGCTGGGAGGTCTTGGAGCCAAGATAAGATATTAAAAATCAAATCAGTGGAAAGCACTGGTAATTACTTCCTTACTTTATATAATCAGTTCTAAACTATGGATTGTGGCATTGCCCTGCACGTTCTCTGTGACCAGACAAACCCATGTATTGTAAATCCAGTGGTGCTCTATGTTGTAGTATCAGTAAATGTCTCTGAAGCATTTCCACTGACAGACTCTGCTGAAGCAGGTCAAATAGATCCACATCCACACAGGTTCATACTGATTAAACACAGCGTTGGGTGGGTGTATGTGTTGCCATGTCACTCAGTCAAACAGGAAACAATCAAAGACATTTGAGCACATTTTCACAGAGGCTCAAAATCTGTGGTTTTCAGCTGGTAGGTCGTGACACAAAAGTGGGTTTAAAGCCCATTTTCAGTGGTGTGTGTCTTAAAAATAGAATGTTAAGGAGCCAATGCTGCGTTTTATTTTTTATGAACATGAGCTTCCATTCGCACACCACAACAGTAGGGGGTGGTGATGCGCTGTAATGATAACACCGGACATTTCCCAGGATAAAAGAGAACCCTGAACTTTATTCATTTGGAGAAACATGGGTGTGACAGTGACGGCATCAAGTATGGATTTACCTACATTTGACAAAATCTTCAGTGTGTTCAGTGACTGAATGAATGTTTAATTCTCAATAAACTGCACTCATTCAGTTTATGTTCAAATAAAGAGAATATTTCCATATTTATCATCACAACCTTCTGGTCTGTTTGGTTTATCATCAGACTTGTCTTCTGTGTTTTAATACCGTGATATTCGGTATTATCTCAGGTTCAAAACATATCTGTTATCAAATAAATGTATTTTAACTGTTATCAGTTTTGGGTTATAATCAGTCCAGTTCAGGACCACTGGTCTACATGAATACATCCACCATACATTGGAAGTCAAAGCAAGTATTTCCTCTTCTATAAAAATCATAATCATTGGTGTTTATAAAACTTATCAGTTGTAGATGTCAGGGTACTCACAGTAGTTGTGGTGCAAGTACAATCTGCAGTGGAGATATTGAACTTCAGCAGAGCTGATTCTATCAGTGCAACCAGGCCCAGGGTTGAATGTGGACTGTGTGTGTGTGTGTCTGTGTCTGTTAGATATGTGGATGTCTAACGACCCTAACTAAACTAAATTCTGTTCTCTTTAACATTGCAGTATTCCCTTTGATAGAATATCAGACATCAATTTTTCACTGAATACAAATGAAAGTGTAAGTACTTTATTATTAATCCTAAAATCATACACACTTAATAAAGGAGACAAAATTAAAGTCAAATGCAACAAATGGTATTGTTGGTATGTTATTGTTTGTGTACTGTACATTTGTTTAGGCTGTGAACTAATTCTAAGACCAGTTTGGCCTGTTGTGACAGATGTATAGAATATTCCCTTGAATTTCCTTAGTTTTATTTATTTATATATATATATATATGCATACACACACGTGTGTGGGTTTGTGTATATATGATGTACAGCTGTCAGTGTGTGATCCACACGTACTGGTATCTGTTGTCTTAAATGTCTATGTGTCTGTGTGTGTAGGCAAATATAGCTCTGTTTGAAGCCCGCTGTAAGGAGAAAATACAGCAGTTTGAAGATGCTGGTTCAGATGAAGAAGATATCTGGGATGAAAAAGATGTGACCTTCGCACCAGAGGCACAGAGACGCCCTAGGTATGTTTACAAGAGTTGCACTGGGTCACAGTAACACATTATGCCATCAGCACTGTATGCTTTTAAAGACATTAGTGTCTTTATTCTAAACATTAGGAAAAACCCAACTCTGTTAGACTGAAAGTACTGTCTTCAGAGCTCAAATAACTGCATGATGTTTACATACCGGGAGCATATTCAATTTCCTCCACCAAGGAGGTAATGGATTCACTAGTTTTGTGTCTCTGTTATTTGGCAACATAAAGTAAAAAGTGACGTGGACTGGTTTTAAAAATATTCTGAAAATGTCTGAAATGGGACAAGGAACAAGTGATTGCATTTTGGGGGTGGTCAGGATTTTTTTCATGACTGCCACGACATGGCGTCACTGTTTCTGCACATTTGGCCCTATCAATTATCTGTTGCAACCCATTTAAGGGTCCTTATCATCAGGATAATGCACATTACGTAGTGATGAGATCAAAATGTTTTTCATACAGGTTGTTTTAAACTTTTTACATATTTTTGGTAGAATCAACTTAAGTAATAAAAATACCACTCAATAAAGGTCATATTTTTAATCCTTTTAAATACCATGTTTGTAATGCACACAAACCACATTTTTTAGGCAAAAAAATAACTTTCCCTACAATATGAATAGTTGTATGTATTATTTTTTTCACCCTGGGATATGTCAATGATTAACACCAACATTGCTTGATAAACATTTTTCCATGCTATGTTAAAAGCTAAAATGTATCATTGTGCATGTTTTTGTGTCTCTTATCGTTGTAAAGTAATTTCTTAAAGGAACGGTCTGATGCATAGATGGGTCTTTTCTCTCTTCATCTGTCAATCACCTGCCTGTTATTATGGACCTGACATGTACTACTGAGAGATGGATTAGACCCACAGACATGGACCCAGGTCAGGAGGTCTGACACGTGATCTCTTTCCTCCATGCAGGAGTTCAGGCAGCACAGACAGTGAAGAGAGCACTGACTCAGAGGAGGAAGATGTCAAGAGAGATCCATTTGAGGGTTCTAATCCCAGCGGTGACGATAGAATGGAGGTTGACACAGGTCAGTAGACTGGTTTACTCTTACTCTTTTGAAGCAGGGTTTCACCTCGTCCCAGACCTGGACTTGAATGCAGGCTCTTAACCTAACCCGGGCCAAAATTTTCCAAACAGTTTTCTTGTTGCTTCAAGACAAATAGCTATTTTTCTGTCTCTTTTTGTAATACCACTGGGAAAACTTAATGATGGTTTTTAATCGTATATATCCATGATGTCCCTTAAGTACCAGTGTTCAGAATCCACACCTAATGCTTTCTTCAAATGCTATATCTAATTGTGAACTTTAAATTTGCACATGAATACCGCCTTGTGTTGGGAAAACTTTAGATCCACAACATTAAAATAACTTTTTGCTGTTAGTGGATATTCATCAGAACATTTTCCCTTCAGGTGCATGTTCCCACAGCACTTGAAGGCATCATCTCTGCTGCCAAGGACATTGCACTTGGACCGTGGTCCTGTGTGGTAAGTTGACTGTTTTCTGTCCTTCTTTTGGTCTTTCAGGGCCAGTGTGGACAGCCAACTTTGATGACATCCCCATGGACACGGGGACCTCCACTGCGCCACCTGCCAACTCCACCATCCCTTCCACCGCCTCCCCACTGTCGTCCTCTTCATCAGAGGTTGCCCCGGATGCAGCGTGGAGTTCCTCTGGCTCCATCTCCTCCACCTCTGAAACAGGCTGGGCTGATTTTTCCAACTTCACCCCTGTCAGGTAGGACACACCTTTGACCTACATAATCATCATCATCATCATCTCTGTGCACGCATGAACTCAAACATGGTCTTCTCTTAGTCCAAAAGACCCTCTGAGGTGCAACTCCCCTGTTGCCATGGAAACCAGCTTAGAGACAGACCCTCTTGGAGTTAACGCACCAATGCAGCAGGAAGGTAAGAGATGTTCACATGTATATTGTGTGTTTGGTCAGAGGATGACCATGAAACCTTTTTCTTATTAATGTCTTTATCAGCTATTCAATTGAGTGAATTTAACACTGACTCATTCATCATCACAACAAACATAACGATTTTTATTTAAATTTTAGCCTTGACCTGTGACTGTTTTTTTGACGTTACATGTTGACACAATCATGGATGTTCAATTCGTTTTAGTTCAGGTTCCACATTCAGCCCAATGTGACCTTAAACGGGCTGGACGAGTAAGATAATAGCACCATGTACTTATTGATTATGAAAATATTTACTTTTTGAATACTTTAACAAAATGTGTAAATAGCCTGCAATTTTATCAATGGTCTGCCTGACAAAAACATCATCTGAGTCAGTACAGATACCACATCTCTTTGTCCTGAGTAGCCCTCTTATGTGTGTTCATGTATATGCGCATATATACTGTGTGTGTGTGTGTGTGTGTGTGTGTGTGTGTGTGTGTGTATATATATAAAATATATATACTGTATGTATATATGTATTTGTGTGTACATACACACACTGATGAAATTCAACTATCAGTGAACTATACATAGAGCAGAAATACAGATTAAAATCCACAAAAACAGTGGGACGCGATAACACACCAGTAGTATAACACTCTAACAGCTCTGTCATTATTATATACAAATGTTCACGAGAATATGCTGCTAAAATGCTGATAAATGTTTTTTAAGTCTTTTTTTCATTCTACTCAGTAGTTTGAGTGACTAAGCAAAATTGTGGCCCAGTCACAATGGTCTATAATTCGACCACGTGGACCTGCCGCATTCTAGTTGAGCACCTGTCATCACTTGACTTGGAACTCACGTTCTGTCTTTATATTTTCCAGAGGGTGATGGTTGGTTGGGCACAGGTGTGACTCCTCCTCCTTCGTCCACTTCCTCCAAAGACAGCGGTGAATCTAAAGCGGAGGAGGAAACAACCTGTTGTGAGCAGCGCAGCATCACTGAGACAGTCATCAATGGATCCATGAAGGAGACCGTTAGCCTCACCGTGGATGCCAAGACTGAGACTGCCGTCTTCAAGAGGTTCGCTAAACACTTCCATATGCAAACCATTCTGCAATACTTCACAATACTATTGAACATTCCACAACATTCTGCAACATTCCACATATTTACAGTTTATTAGCACATGCAGATATACATTATGCAAACCACAGGCTTCTACTTTAGGTTCACAAACTCTCACACCGATATACAAGTGTAGACTGTGGCAATATTTGTCAGTACATGTCGGGTTGTAGTTACAGTGACATCACATGCATTAAAATCCAACCGTTAAAGGTTGTATTTACAGTAGGGGTGTCATACACCGTTTAGTTCAGGGGCCACATTCAGTCCAATAGGATATCAAGTGGACCAGACCAGATAAAAAAACTATCTTTAATAACCTATAAATATCTATAGATTTTTTAATGTAAGATTTTGTTTGTTTTAGCACCCAAAAGTAAAAGTGCAGTTTTACCAATGTTATGCCTCAGCTTTTCATTTGGACGTGTGGACATAGAGATCACAGTGGATCTACCAAGACACAATACATGTAATAAAAGCCAGAATATGGATAGTGGCTTTATAACTTTGTTTATCCCATCCTGGGGAAATTGTAAACATTTTTAATTTTTTTTCTACTTTTTTCCACACTACTGTAATTCAAACGGGAAAGTTTGGACGTGTCATTCTTTACAGGATATTATACTTTTATTTTACTTGTCTGTTGTACTTGAGACATTTTCAGTGTAATTTTGCATCTGACAGATTTATCTCATGGGCCGTATTGGACCATTTGGCGGGCCGGATTTGGCCCTCAGGTCGCATGTTTAACATACCTGATTTACAGTGGCATCACATGCATTACAATTCAACTGTTTGTGGTGTTTTTGTAGTGAGAACACATGTCATTCAACAGATGTTGGACAGTCACATCTCAACACTAATCAAAAAACTAAACGAAAGCATGAATACTGATATAATGAAACTGGTCTAATGGCTGAAGACCAGTCCTGTCCTCAAAGGCAGCCTGTCCTGTCTTTCTGTCCCTCTGTGGATGCTGCATTATATTGTTTGTCTGTCTTGAGTAAATAACAACTGTCTGATGACCTGAGCGACACTTACGACCTGAGCTTCCCCTCCTCTCTCTCTTGCTGTGCGTTGTGGGTGTGGTCTTCTTCAGAGTGTTGAAATCTTATCGGTATGTACAGCCAATCAGAGATCAGCCTGCAGCCGTGATGTAGTCTTGTTGTCACGTCAACCACCAACTTTTTCTTTCCCAGTTTTGATCTTGTTCTTTGGTTTCAGCTCCTTGTTTGTTTATTTCATTATCTCCATTCTGCATGTGTTTCTACCAAAGGTGTTGTCCAAGTGCAGTTCTCGTTATTTGTCTAAAGACTTCCAAATATCCAGATGATTTAAAGGCTCCACATCAGTCAAATTAATCAAAGCAGGAGTCGTATTCCACCGTCTCCCTCCACACACAACACTTTTACAAGCGTTTCTGTGTGTATCTTACGGTTTCCTTGACCCACATGTGCCTCATTTCTTCAGACTCTGGTCGATTTAACATACAATAGACCGTAAATGTATACGACGGCACAACGGACTATAAAAATGTGTAAACACTTCCATGAACCAACACTGGGCATCATTGAGTTTATATTTTTATGTCATTTATATTGAGATGTATACAGGCAATGTGGGATATATACGGATAACATATATGAAATGTAATATTAAAAACCAGGGTCCATGGGTTGTTATTATTGCCTGTGCATATTATTAACACTTTCAACGGTTAACATTTAACAAATGATGTGATAAAATGAACTGGTCCATTGGTTTAATCTCCACTTGGCTGAATTGTTATTAGTTATTGAGCAGATAATTCTAAGAATGTTTATTGTCATTACCTGTACACAGGTCGTTCTACAAACTTAAATGCTCAGATAAAGTATAAAACACTGAATTATGTGAGCTTGATGTATAAAAACAAATGTAACAACAGTAGGTACAGTAAAGGAAGAACAGCAGTGAAAGTGAGTGCACCAGTGTAGAGTTGGGAGTAAGAGGTGAACAGAGGCATGATGGAGGTTTTCATGTGGGCACATATTGTCTGTGTAGCATGGCGGCTTGTTTTTTGAACAGGTGAATAACTGCAGACTGATTGTTTGTGGGTGTTTTGCTTTGATTGAGGCCTCATCGTGATTATTGGTGGTTCTCTGAGACAAAGCAAGACTGACGGCTGGCACAATCCATTTGGATCCAATCGGTTTGTAGGGCTCCCTACCATTCTGTGGCACCATCACACTAAAGTGAACGGTGCGATAGCGAAACAAACCAACCAGTTGACTTTCTCCATTTGCTGTACATTTTGATGCTTTCCCCCTGCATTCCAGTTGCCATACCGTTTCCCATTCCCACACCTCCATCCTTTGTTTTACTGTGTGCTCTGTCATTTCAGCATGCGTCACTGTTCACATCTTGGTGTGTTGTGTGTGTTTTTGTGAGCAAATGGTTGTTCCTGATTCATTCCATACAGTTTTATTAATGTATATTTGTGTGCGTCTGTATATGTGTGTTCCAGTGATGAAGAGAAGAGTGGTTCTGCAGAAAAATACTCTGTAGTGGAGTGTGGGAATTCGGAAAGAACAGGAGTCAACAGCTCAGCCGCAGCCTGCTGTTCTAAGACAGGGTTAGACGTGACACACAGCACCCGGGGACACTGGAAACACTGGGGACACTGGAGAGTGCTGAGAGTGCTGCAGACGACTAATAAATGGACTAAGGAGATTTGTGACCAATTTGCTTGACACGTGTTCATAGAACCTGGTCACATCCTGATCCCAGTCCATGTCACATATGTCTGTCTTTGACTTGTACAGACAAAGATCTTCATTTAATAGATGTAAATCTGTTGTGATTTTAACTCGTTCACTCGTCTTTTCTTGTGTCCTCTTTGTTTTCTCTCAGCAGTGAGAAGTGTCGGTCCAGTGTGGAGCTTCCCAACGGTCCTCTAGAGGACATGTCTCCTGTAGAAGAGGCCAAGTGAGTCCCTATCCTGGATCAGTCTTATCCCTGGATTTCACTGGGATCAGTGGCAGGCACTGGGATGAATGCTGGCTCTGTCTTTGTTCAATTTCACAATTTATTAATTTTTAAAATATTAATGTTACATTTATACACTACAACAGGACATTCCCAACCGACAGTTACTTTGGTTCATGATCCCCATCAATTTCAGTTGACCAGGTGATCATAGAAAAGGCAGAACAGTAACTTTCTGTAAAATGTCAACTGAATTTGAAGTAAGAAAGAAACGCAGTTAATTATATGCATTACCACATACTAGTTCAGAGTTAACTATCTGCTGTCTACAATCCAGAGAGTCCCATCGCTTCAATCAGATCAATTTTAATATACGAAAAGTACACTGAAGATGGTAAGAATAGAAGATGTAAGTTCAGGTTCCACATTCAGGCCAATATATATACTATATTTTTTTTAAAAGTACAAAGACAAGAAAATGTTTACATTTTCAGACTATCATTTGAAAAAATGTGGATAGCCTGAAAGGTCTTAATGTTATATTTATAGGTCCAATGTGATCTTTAAGTTATTATATACATGTGGAAATGATACAGAATATTATGAAATTTCTTAACAAATTCTGCGTTCATGATATTCGTGTTTTTAGGAATACCTTGTAGATAGAAACATTTTTATTGTTTAATTCTACACTAAAGATTAGATTAGATACACCTTTATTTTCCACTCGGGGAAATTTCAGGTTATTAACAATCAATGGTGTGAAATTTCCAGTAGTTCAGGTCCCATGTTCTGACCAATATGATGTAAAGATGGATCAGACCAGTCAAATAACACTCAATAACCCATCCGTGATGACGAATTCTAATATTTGTATTTGTTTTAGTTTAGAAAAAAGGAGAATTACAGACGTGTTAAACAATTGACACAAAATGTGAGCATGAACAAATATTGACATAAAATATTTTATTTGTGATTGTACCAATATTATTATTATATATTCGTGATACTCACATTTTTAAGGATACCTGTAAACATTTTACTTGTGCAATTGTACTTGTAAGTTGATCAAATTGAGGCAGAATCTTGTTAAAATGGCACTTATATTACAAAGGTTTCATTCGTGTTCCTGATATTTATTTAAAGGGTATTTTATAGATGTAAACACAGATCATGTATTTTACTCTTTTCAGTCTCAAACGTTTGAAATATTTATATTATTGTGTTCTTTTATTTCTGGTGTAGATAGATGGATAACCTTTAATTGTCCAAGTAGGGGAAATTTCAGATACTGCAGCAGAAAAGATGATATTGGTCTGAAGGTGGAGGTTTTTGTTCATATGTTTAGTGTGGTTTTGGTTCCACTGGGATGGATGGGACTCTTTGTGGTTCATGGTTCTGGTGTGACATGTCCACGGTGCTGCTTTCACTGGACCTCAGTGGAATCCAGGGTTATTTTTGACTCCACATCACGATCATGTCCTGCTGTGCTGTAACTCCGGTCCTGCGCCTGAACTTGACTACTTTCTCTGTCGTCCTTTCTTTCACTCTGTTGCATCCAGGTCAGACCAGAGCGCCGTTTCCTCAGAACCAGTTGTGAACGGGCCAGCGTGAGGGACCCAGTGCCAGCCAATGGCCAACCCGTTCTGCCCCGCAGCCGCCTCCTGTCCAGCCAGCAGATGGCGCTGCTGCTCAGAGCTGTACTAATCACAAGCCCCCACCAGGACCAGCAATACTTCCATGGGCTGACACAGACACAGACAGGTGTACAGACACAGGACAAACGCAGGAGACACACTCACATGGAAACAGGATACTTTTCTGCATTTGTTTATATACTTTTGTTCTAATGAGATGACGTTCGACTGAATTCTTGCCACTCAAAATTAAATAGTAATGTTGCTATAGTTAAAGAAATGATTGTATGAATAAAATATTTTATAAAAAGAAAAATGTATACGGAAACATAAGCTGAGTTGTGGCCGAAGGAGGAGCAGTGGGCGGAGCCTGTCATCAGTCCTGTTAAACATCACATATTCCACATCCTCACCGCTGTACAATCACTGATACGACACCACCTCCATTCATGGGGTGCTTTTATACAAATTGTCTCTGCATCCACAGCGGTTTGACAAGCCATGTTTTTTGTTTTTTAAATCTTATTTATTACGGAGGACAGCGGTTTGCCGACATGTCTCGTTGCCCGGTTTGTACATCGCAGCTGCAAACACCGGGTATCAGAGAAACTAGATCTGAAGACGCAGCCGCTAAAGTCCACACACCTCATCACAGGTGAACTATGACTTGGTATTTCAGTCCCAGCCACATTTACACACCCATAATGTCATGAAACACTGTATGGACAAAAGTATGTGGACACGATTAATTCAGGTGTTTGTTTTCTAACAGGTCTGGCAAGTGTCATAATTTTACATTTGGATAAAGATATTGATCTTTCTATGTCAAATCGGCATGAACAGGACATCTTGCAGCTGTGGCCACGATGTGTCCCAATATTTATGTCCATATAGTTTAGAAACATCAATATTTTTCTCAACGTTTAAGGGATTTTTCATCCTCGGTGAGATGTGAAGAAAATAGATGGTTGTGATAGAAAACTTGATTTACAGTCGGCATGAAACATACTTTATACATTTAGAAGTCGAACAGATAAAATCATAATCATGGATTTTTGTAAAAAAATGTTTAAAGAATTAGGTCCAAACCGTTTCTAAGGCATTTTGGAAACGTGTGACAATTTAAACCAAACTGACTAATGTATTAATATTTAATCCCAATATAAAACTACATGGTGACATTAATCATCATTTTATATCCCAGACCTCAGTTGGAAAACAAACACTGGAATTCAATGTGTCCACATACTTTTGGGCAGATGGCGTAGGTACAGGGGCATCCTGCAGGGGGAGAGGACATGTGGTTGGACAGCAGGTGAATACTGTCCTGCGGAGGTGGGGAGCTATAAAGCCCCACCCACATTAACATGTTCAGATCCAGAGCTCTGTGGGGGGGAGTACGACCCACCACACCGGGCCTCAGTGGGCAATAGACCTTCAAACTCATGGATCTGTGACTGAAACTGGGCTCAACACATTTTTGGGGGGTCATTTCACCTTTAACTGTAACAAGGACTGAGTATCATTTGGGTATTTTTCATCCCTTTTTTTTTTTTTTTAATCCCAATTTCCCATTTTAACTTAAAGTTTCAATAAACCTTATGGTACACCTCTTTACCTGGTTTGCACTTCATTGGCGTTCATTTATACACATTGAAACTGAACTGGGGCTGATTTTTTTTTTTTTTTTACATGCACTCTGCAGATATTGAATTGGAAAGACTGGCTTTGAATTTGTAATTGGGCTGCAGTTTGGTACCCAGTCCTGCCTGTAACTGCCCAGTGGTGGCGCTGTTTCATCCCCTCCAGTTTCAGTTAAATATTTGAGTTTGAAGCCAACGCTTTAAGAGTCAAGTCCTGCTCTGAATGAGGGTTCGGCTCAGTCATTCAAGGGCATTTTCTCTCTGAACGTCTGCTTTTCCTCACTGATGATGTTACACGTTTCTGTAACATCCGACTTTTACCATAAAATAAAGCTGAGACTAAAGTAAGGAAACATTTAGTAGATGTTTGAATGAAGAGGCAACTAAGAACATCAAATTAAACAATAAGGACAAGCATTAAGTCAGTGGTGTTAAAATTTGTTTAAGTTGATGATTTCTTTCGGCTTTTTCCCTTCTGGGGATCGCCACAGCAAATCCAATTCACATATTTGATATGGCAGGAATTTTTTACGTCGGATGCCCTTTCTGACACAAACAACTGGATGTTCATCCTGGGAATCGAACCCGGGCCCCCTATGCCCAGTGCCTTACCAAGTAGTTCAGGGGCCAAATTCAGCCAGTCTGTGGAACCTGAACTATAACTTCTGCAAATAACAAAGTTGTCATTTTTGCATTTCGCTAAGTCCCAAATGGAAGTTTCCCCTAGTGGGACTAATAAAGTAATCTAATCTAAATCTAATCATCCCACGGGCCGGATTGGAACCTGTGATAGGCTGCGAGTTTAACACCTCTGGGTCCAGTGAAAAATGCCTACACCTGCAGTGACTGGAGCTCAGAGGAAACAACTGAAGAACAAACCCTCCAGCATCAAAGGTTTTGTTCCTTCTGGGTTTGGAACTCCCGTCTACCAACACTGTAAAAGGAATCCACTCTTGCAGAGTTGTACTCAAGCTTCACAGATGTTTGGATTCAGGACTTGTGGCTACTGCAAACCTGGCAGAGACGCCAACAGCAGGAGATGGAAGTGACGTCATTGCATCTTCAAGTCAATGGTCTGGATTTTACCTCAGGTACATGAACGATGGTAAAGGACTGATTCTAAAAAGGTGATTAATGGAGTGGGTGTTCACATTACATCAGGGGTGTCAGTCATTTTAGTTCAGGGGCCAAATTCAGCCATATTTGGCGTGAAGTGGGTGGGGCCAATACAATAATAATAATATATTGTCAACATTCTTCTCATATGAGAGTGTTTATGTCTACAAAGTGTCCCTTAATGTGAATAACATTGACAACATCAAAATTCTTTTTTTTAAAAACCTGCAATTTCAATATTACACCTGAGTTTAGAATTTATACATGTGCATTAAAGATCGCAGTGGATCTACAAACAAAGCATTTAATAACAGGTAGAATGTTGATAAAACTACACTGAATTCTCCACAGACGTTTCAGGTTGTTTATATTTCAGGTTATGTTGTTTTGTGAAATTAGATATTTTAGTGTAAATATGGGAAAAAATTCCCAATTTCATTTTCACAAGTGAAAAATTTGAAGTTGTATTTATAGGTATTTATAATAATATTTTTCCCAGTCTGTACATGGAACATGGACTATAATTTTTTGCAAATCTTAGGTGTAAATTTTGTATTTCACAAATTCATCCCACTGGCCGGATTGGAACCTTTGGTGGGCCACATACACTCCACTGGCTGCATGTTTGACACCTATGTATTACATGGATATTGTAATATTGTTTTTTGTTTTGTTTTTGGTGATTGCATGAAGCTTCAGATGTCTAATGCCACTCATAGCTCCTAGGAGCGATCACCTAAAACGCCCATCTCCAACTGCATTACATATCAATGAATAAGGATCTTAGATCAGGAAAATATGGACAAAATGGCCTACAAATGAGGATAAATCCCATCTATTCTCTATGAGTCAGAGTGAAAACTTTGAATTCATTCATTCATCTTCCAAACCTGCTTTATCCTTTGCAGGGTTGCGGGGGTCACTGGAGCCTATCCCAGCTACTC
>JAPTHA010000024.1:22732856-22744382 GCA_029814585.1 Gymnapogon annona
TAAGTGTACAATATCTTGTATGATTTTCTGTGGATGTCGTAACGGACTCTTTTCCTTGTTCTTTTTACAGGAAGCATACTGTGAATACCTCCGGACCATCAGCTTCATATCACATGTACTTTTGGAAGCAGCTGAATCACAAAGTAGGACCTGAGTCCTTTCATATATGATTCCAACCTCAGTCCTGTGTATTTGACACTGGGACACTGTGTTTGTATGTCCAGGTAGAGGGACGACCATACGTCCTTCTGTCAACAGTCAAATTAAAACAAATAAACTGACAATAGCAGGATGTCTGTTATAGATCCAGTGAAACTTACGTGACTTCTGTTACCGATTTTCCTGTTGTCAAATTTTGAAGACTAGAATATGTGGTGATATCTCTGGTGATTATTTGTAGTTTGACTTATTGCTTCTTTGGGTCGGTCTCATATTTTGACCATCCTTTCATTTACATAAACAGTACATATTAACCCTCTTCTGTCGTATAATGGACACTAACTCCACCTGGTTGAACAGTTTATGTACATCCACTGTCCATAGATAATCATGGCCATTGAAATGGCATTGTTTTTATTTTAATGGAGCTACACAAATGACCTCTCGGCTGCATGCTAATGAATCTGTATTTCACCGACCAATACCAGAGAATTGGAAACTGTATGACAACTATCAAATAAAAAAATGTTAATTCCAATAATCTGATGCTTTAACACATTTTAACACATTCTAATACTAGTTGTTACTTACTTTATGGAGATAATATAAAAAAACATTGTTAATTATCTATTCCAGTGTATTCCCAATGGTCCATTGATTTCCACTCAAACATAGTGCAGTTCAGGATTTTTCCAGAACAGTTAAATTACTGTAATTGTATGAATTACAGTTGAAATACAGACAGTGGTGCATAGCGTCCAGCCTAGTTGACATGGCATTAATTGAAGATAAAAATAAAAACATTTTCATGACTGGCCACTAGGTGTCAGTGTATGGGATGAGCCAGCGTCTGCTGTATGGACTGATATGGCACTAAAACTAACAGATAATATAAAAGAAAGAAGTTGAGGAACAGACGAACACTGGACTGAACACACTTATGAATGTCTAGATCATTTACCTGTTCAAATGTCATATTGTTTATTTATCTTGTACTCAATAACTGTTCATATGTCATGCTGTTCATTGATGATACTTTGCACAATTAATTGTACATTGTACATTTATGTTAATTCATTTGTTTCTCCGAGTTATAGTTTGTTTTAATTCTCATTCTTTGTAGTTAAACTGTTTTCTGCTTTATGCATGGAACTCAGTGTGGATGACAAAATAAGATTTTCAATGTACAGGCAAACCTGTTTCTTCTATACATATGACAATACAACTCACTGAATGTTTGAATCCTTGAAAGGGTCAAAGTGTAGGTAACAGTGTTCTAGATCTGATCGGATCACAAACACCTCCTATGGTGAATTTGGTCCATAAAGTAGTCAACTGTCAGCACCAGAATGGATCAGACCTCGGACGCCCTATAGTGCTGATGCTTTGTGCTTTTCTATTTTGTGCTCAGATAAGAAGGATGTGGAGGTTTTGGAAGTGGAAGTGGGGATGGAGGTGGGTCGGATGCTGAGACTGGCTGAACAGTGCCTGGAAAGAGCCAAGTCATTTATAGGAAAGAGTTCCGCCCCAGACCCATCAATCAACAGTTCTGCTCCTTGTCCCAACCCCATCTCTTCACCCGGCCAATCACAACATGAGACCATGGTCCTGCCCCCCACTACCGCTGCTGCTGCTCACACTAGTGAGTACATCTTCTCCAATCAGACACAGGGGTTGTGTCCCTGCCCTGAGGGTCACTGATCCACAGGAGCCAATGTGGCAGCACATGACGACTCTGTTAAACCAATCAGTGTGTTTATTCTTTTTGATCTGTTTATTAAGTTTATTCTGTTTGGTCTGTGTTGTCCAGACTCTGCGTCTGATAGTCCCGTTGACACAAGGCCTGACCCCTCCAGCCCAACAAACAGACACTGCAGGGCAGGGCCAGACAGTGGGGGGGTGGAGCTCTCTCATTTTGTACCTCCTGAAGTCTTCCAACGTCTACAAACTGCTGAGTCACATGACAGAAACAAAAAGTAAGAATCCAGTTCTGTGTCGTTCTATGTGGTTGCAGTAAAGTTTGATCCTGTGCTTTCAAACCTTTTCAATATCCCAGGCAACAGCTCTGCTCAAAACTGGGATTTTAACTCATTAAATTCCAGTGTAATTATTTGAATTGTGAATTATTTGTTTAAAAGTAAATAAATAAGGTGGATAGGGCTCTGGATGTGATTAGAGCCTTGGATATGTCAGATATTTAATTTCATTAGTATATTTTTTCCAATCACATGTGTGATGGTAGCAGTTTTTTTGTGTGTATACATTTTTGCCCATAAGGGAGTAAAATGCATCATGGGGGTATAGAACACATGTAAATGTAAAAAAAGGGAACATCCTTGCCAAATTTCGTGGCAAAATGAAAAAAAATGAGAAAAATGTACAAAAATGTCTGAGGGGGTCAAAAGGGTTAAAGATAACGAGTCTTGTTTACTTCAAATATCTATTGCATTCCACTAAAATAACACAGAAAACATGGTGATAAGAGTAAATATGTGGTTTTGACTGTTTACTCTTTTGTCTGTTTATCCCCTCACACATAATATGGTGTATGTGTATGTATTTTGCGTGTGCTTTGTAGGGAGCTGACACCAATTGAAGAAGCATCCCGTCTGAATCAGAAGTTGAAAGCCACTTATGAGGCTCGTGTGGCGAGGCTCACCCCTGGTCAGGCGTTCCAGAAGACGTCACTGGTGAGTGGAGAGGACAGAACCTGTAGGACACAACATGAGGTTCTACACGAGAGGCTGCACTGACTGGGTGCGGTCTTGGTCCAGCACCAACATTGTAACCTCATCAGACGTGATACTGTTGAAATGGTGTCTATGCTACCATTATTTTACTATGTCTTTGTCATAGTTTTTATTGCCTCCACATGTTTGTATTCATGCCTGACAACATCATTTCGTGATCCTAATGAGACCATGAATGGTGTCCTGGGGAATCTCACCCCAGACCTGGACCAGGACATCACTGAGCTCCTTGAAAGTATGAGGACCAACATGGTGGATGGACCCAAACATAATGTTCAAAAGGGGTTCTACTAGGTTTAGGACAGGTCGTCCCACTGTAACAGTATATGGCCTGACAATGTGTCCAAGGGTTTCATCACCTAATAGCAATCAGGGTGCATCATCTAACCTGTACAGGTCTGTGGGTCCTTCCAGGGATAAACCCTCCCAGACCAATTTTTTCCCCCCAATATTCTACACGCAATGTAGATTTTTTTGTGTTTAGTCTTTACAGCCTGCTATATATCAATGAATAGCAACTTCACTTTTTTCCACGTTGTCATTGCATTATGCTGCGTCAAACATTAACACTCATGCCTTTAATCAAATAGTGATTTAAATACATTTTAAAATATTATTTTGTAGACACAACTGCGGCCGGATAGCTCAGTTGGTAAAATAACTTTGTTAAAGTATGACAGAAATCATAACATTGCTCTTCTTTCTGCTCTGTTTCATCAGATTTTCTGTTTTCTTTGAATGAAATAAATCAACTAAACTATTGGCATTCAATATTTCAGTGACATTCTTAAACAGAATGAGTGCAACACTTTTTTTGTACACAGTGTATTTTTGATTACCCGGAAATAACTAAATATATTAAGAATAAACAATCTTGCAAAATTCGTTTCGTGTGTATGATTAATGTGAACTGAAAATGCAGATTGTAAAACGCATTAAATGTGCAGTACAAAATGCCATCCGTAGCACTATTTGTGTCATGTGACCGGAAATAGGCGTTACTAATAGACCTGCGATCATGTGCTTTTATTGTGAAGCGTATCCCTATTTTCTCGAATCAACGATGAGCGGTAGAGCGCCGTCTGCTAGAGTCTGAGTGGCGTCCAATCTGAACACGGTGAAAGGAGTTTTTGGCGCAAACATGGTGAGGGACAGACGCTAACATCGACACTGAGCATCAAGCGCGTCATATGTCGAGTCGGATATCTTGTGTGTTAATTTTAAACTTATGCAGATGCGGAAAATGTCCAGTCGAATGGAGCTCCGTGCGCATTGGAGAAAACTTAAGACGTTTTTGAAGGTAAAAGCTCTTCGATGAACCTTAGCGGTGTTGGCGACACCTACACACTCTACCTTCAGAAAGGTTACACAAGTACTCATTCTACTGTCTTAGTAAAAATTCAACAAACTTTCTGTTCCATTCCTATATTTGAAAAAGGAAGGCCACGAGCAGTTTAGTTTTTTTTTACTAAATGTACTGGACTGGACTTAAGTAGTACCTGATGACACTATAGTTTCATTCTACACTGCCTTAACACAAAAAATAACGCCCAAACATTTAATAATATTGGTATTTTTTCATGTTATGGTGTAAGATCAAACAGTACAAATATGTTAAAATTAACACCATGTAACAGGCGAGTTTTTTCAACCGCAGTTCTTTAACAAAGTTATCTAATTACAATCTTCTTTTGTTACATGAACTTTTAGAATTCTCTAATATCTCTAAGCTGTGTGTGTGTTTCAAAAGCAATCAGCTTTTCTGGTGCCAAGTTGTCACCCATCTCTATATGTAGTATAGCTAACAACCATTGTTCTTATGGCAGTCAATCTGGTTTATGTTTTACTGTGAAAAAATCAACAGACGGTTGTGTTGCCTTATGTTTAGGGATGCACGTAGATTGGATAATCCTTGGCTGATAGTGATCTTTACAAAGAGCCAACTATGATGTAGATGTTCTCTTTATTTTTTTTCTCTGGTCTTGTATGTCACTCTTTCTACTCTTTGTATTTGGTTGCAGTGATGCGCAAATTTCCCTGTCTTGGGATAAGTAAAGTTCTATCTCACTCTTTAGGAAAAAAATCACATTACTGACCACCACTGAATAAGCACCCCAGGTGGTGGTGCTTATTCTCAGCCATTTCCTTGATTTTGATTTTTGGCCCATTTTATATGGAAGTTCTGCTTATCTTCATTGTGCTACAGATTTTTACCACTGTGTTTTTCCCATAGCTACCACAGGCACACCACTGTCCTTGTTGTTGAATAAGCATAAACATCGTACCTTTTTGTGTTTTTTCTTTGCAGACTCTGTCTCTCCAGCGGCAGATGATGGAGAATCTCATCATTGCAAAAGCCAGGCAGGATGCTGTATCCTTCTTGCTTTTGCCTTGTTTCCACTGTAGCATCGTCCAAGTTTTCACTAGAGTGTAGCATGAGAGTCAATTTTGACTGTATTTATTATTATTGCTGAGGTTTGAAGTGCTGGTCAGAGTATTGATTGGAGTTTATGCCTCTCTAAATACTATAAATATGGACATAAAAGAACGAGTGCCATTGTGCAGTTTAAGATTCGCATTCATATAAAAATGATAATTTTATTTATAAGATCTTAAAACATGATTCAGGTTCTGATCCTACCTTCTGACTGACTAGTGTGGTGTTGATGATGTGGAGACGTTTCCTTAATGTGGGTGTAGCTCCAGAGGAAAATGGAAGAGAGAAGATTGCGACTACAGGAAGAGGCAAACAGGTACCACCCCAATATTGAATCCTTGTTGGGCCGTATGGGTTTAGGGTGGACATTGTGTTCCAGACAGTAGTGCTGTATAATCTGTACGTATAAATGTGTCTATTTCATTTTGATTTTTTTTTTCTATCATGTCCGGTTGTTTTGACAGTATTGAATAATGTTAGGAGAGTTTCCTTGAATGGTGCAGATGTATTTAGTCCTGTTACTGTGGTACGCTCATATTCTTTATCCTCATACAGTCTGTTTTTTGGAGCTCTTGTCTGTTGTGAATTCTCAGAAGCGTCACTTATTGGAAAGGTCAGATTGCACATGCATGTGTGCATTGACACATATCCACTTATTTAGTGTGCTATGTAAAGATGTTCAATACTTGTTACGCAATCAATGTTCCAAATGTTATTTAAGCTTTGGTTTTTGTCGTAGTTTGTTGTTCAGCTCATTAATACAACAAATACAGGTGTTTTTTTAAACAAGCTATGATAAGGAAATATAGATGTTTATGTTAAATCATCATGAACAGGACAGCTTACAGCTTTAGACAAGATGTGCCCCAATATTTAAATATGTACTTGTAGTTAATTGACATCACTATTTCCTTAAAGTTTAATTTGAGATTTTTCTTCCTCATTGAGATGAGGAGGAAGTAGATGGTTATTTGTGGTAGCAATTAATGATTTACAGTCACAGCATGAAGAATATTCTTTACATGTTTCCA
Source organism: Gymnapogon annona (assembly GCA_029814585.1). Taxonomy (NCBI): domain Eukaryota; kingdom Metazoa; phylum Chordata; class Actinopteri; order Kurtiformes; family Apogonidae; genus Gymnapogon; species Gymnapogon annona. The sequence continues at coordinate 22,739,234 of JAPTHA010000024.1, forward strand.
GGAGATTTGCGGCTTCTGGAGCGATGACAGCTGAGGACCAGGAACAGCGTATTCTGTACACAAACGTCCTGGAATATGAACAGGACCATGTAAGTTTGACAGTAAACACAAAGGTTTAACAGTACATACACATCCATAGGATGTCTCTAAGTTCTCATTCGTGTAGGATGAAGGTTTCTCTAGGAAATTGAATCAGGTCAACTGGACTGAGTTTTGGTCTTGAAGACATTTTGCCCCTTATCTAAGTGGCTTCATCGGTTCATACAGGACTTGGCGGGTTAGGGTTAGGACAATGATGGCTAGTCTGTAATTCATGATTGGGAATTCTAATATTTCAGGTCTGTGAGGGTGACCCACCCAGTTTGTGATGTCATCAGGTGAAACCTTTGTGTCTCTTGAGCACTCTCAACGACCCTCAGGTGGAGGTTTTGACAACAGGCGTTAACCGCTCTTGTTAGTTGGAATCGCATGAGTCTGGCTTCATTGACCGTTGTCAAGCTTTATTCTTTTACCTGAAACTGGGAGTTGTTTGTGTTAGTTTTTAGGAGGAAATATTTTTGCTAATGGACAATATTGTAGATGGGGGAGAGGTTGTGGTGTAACCCCACCTCCCCTCCCCCACACAAATTAAGTGAAGGTTTTTCCACTTTCACGTTGTAGATGGTTTCCTTCATGCCTCTCTCAAACCATCTGTCCTTCCTGTTTAAGCTATGGACATAGGATAAAGCAATGTTTCCCAACCTTTGTTTGTGCCACGGACCAGTTTAATCTCTAACAATATTTTCACGGACCGGTCTTTTAAGTTGTGGATGATTAATAGAAAAAATAAAATTGTACTTTACCAAAGAAACTTGACAAAACATTGGTTTTTCCAGCTTGTGAGTTTCAATTTAGCGCTAATATAGTATGGGTTAGCAGTTAGAACAGTTTTAAGAAGGCATTGGATGTACTGTGGTCGAGGCAGTATCAATAGACGTGGTGGAGAATATCTGGTAGTTTTTCAAAATAAAACGTTCAGAATCTGATAATGAATAAAATGGAAATAATGTAAATTATCTGTCTGTGAGGCACGGTACCGATGGACCAATGGACTGGTATTGGTCTGGAATAATGGAATAGAAGTACTTTATTAATCCCAAACTGAGAAATTCACATGTAGCAGCAGCATCACAGCTAGAAAAACAACAACACTTAGCACACACAACAGCACACATAATTTAGTTTTTTATGTTTTGAAATGTTCTGTTTTTGCTTTTTTATTCAGGATTGGCCCAAAGAGTGGAAATCCAACCTGAAGAGGAATCCAGATAATGTGACATTAGTGTCTGATCTAGTGTCCTACCTGCTAAGGTAACAAGGAGCTGACTTTATTTTTTTTACTTTTATGCGAATAAAAGTCATCTCAGTGAAGGTGAAACAAGTTAAATTCTAACATTTTATCATAGTACATGTTTGCGATCAGTATTGTCGTCAAACTCTTTTGAACAATTAATGATATTTTATTGCATATTTTGAGACTCATTAATAACGTTCATTTTTATTATCACACTTTTGCAGAGAATATATAAATAACACAATTATGATTAGACCAAAACCAGCTGACCTAAACCTTTGAGACATATAAAATCTATAAAAGGTAGCCCTTAACCGAGAATTAAATGACCAACAGTTTTAAAAACAAGCATTTGATTAAAAGGAAAACATTAAAAAAAATTAATGAGGGGAAAAAAACATAAGTAAAAAGATGCATCAAAAACTAGTTAAATAAAAATAACTTTTAAATGAAATTACACATTTCAGCACTATGACTCTTTGTCTTGTAAACTGAACAAATGCAATGGTCCTTTTTCAGTAAAACTGCCTCATCAATGATCTATATGTGAAACATGTTGACAGGTCGTTTCCTCTGGTTTGATCTGTGTGATTAGATCCTGCTGATCCATTTATGGTGATTGTTGATCATGTGCTGTTGAATAGCCGTTAACACTCCCCAGCTCTTGTCTCCCAAATGGATAATGCATAGTAAAGCCCCTCCCCTATGTCCTCAGCCAGTCGGACCATCCAGTGGTGAAGCTACTGAGGAAGCACCAGTACCGAATTTACAACCGGCTCTACCCCATTGTCACCAAGTGCCCCTCCCTAAGCCCTGCAGGAACACCGAGACCATCGCAGAGCACTCACAGCCTGTTACAGCCAGGTACTATTGCAAGCTGTTAAAGGACACCTTTAATTTTATTTTAACATATTTAAAAAAATATTTTTCCTGTAAGAAAATTAAGTTTTTAATGTATACACGTGTATATACACTGCATTAAGTGCAAAGAAATATAATTTAACTTTTACAGCAGGTCATTATTACCATAACATACAAACAAAAATGAATTCATACAAAGTAAATAAATAAAACACAAAAATACATTTCCTTCAGTTTGAGGGTTCTGAGTCCATATTCATGTAGCGATCTCTATATAATGGGGTCTCAGAGGACTCGCATATTTCACTAATTACTTCTTGTGTTGCAAAAAGGAGTCCATCTTCAGGTTTACACTGAAGGTTCTTTCTACACTATACATTTCTATGGTTATGTCCATTCAGTTTTTTTATTGTTGGTTCTTCTTGTGTCATCCATTATTTTGTTTTTCCTTTTTTGGCTTCAGCTACTAATATACTGATTACATATCGAAGTTTTTTACCTCTGGGGGAATTTACTCCAAATATATGGTTTTAAAATCAAATGGAAGATGAGTATTAAGAATGATTTCTTTGGTATTATGCATTTCTTTTGATTGATAGTTCATTTTTGGGTTTTCACAAAATGTGTAAACATGACAGCTACAATACCTCCAGCATTGTATTTGTATAATATGATTTGTGGCTAGGCATGAATCAATATTTGATTGTTTCATGTCATAAATTCATCCCAGGGACCTTATCGGATCCTATGGCAGATCGGATCCTTTGGTGGCCAGTTTTGGCCCATGGGCCATGCATTTGACACTACTGCACCACCATCATTAGTGTTGATATTTGTGCTGTAACGTGGTCCATGCAGATGCTCCGAGGACATCCATGAGGACAGGAAGTGACGGCGTCTGCGGTCAGAGCTTCACCGACTCGTCACTGTCACCATCTCTCTCCCACCACCTCAACACAGACGATGAAGGCGAAGAGGGGGTGGAGCCTAACCTGCACACTGCTGTTGACAGGGAGAACTCATTTGAAGACCTAGAGCAGTTTCTGTCTCAGTTGGACTGGGCTCCACCCTTCCACACCCCTGACCATATGGGCATCACTTCAGAGCAGCCCCCTGATCCGGAGCTGGACCCGGACCCGGAGCCAGATCTGGGTGAGGATCAGGTCCAGGAGATGGAGATGAGGGCGCTCAAAGAACACCTGAAGGGTGTGATCAAAGATGTTCACATCGCCATAGGTGAGAACCAGAACAATGGTGAATTGATTGCACTTTTATATCACTTTTACACATCTTCAAGGTGCCCAAAGCACTTCACGTTGCCTCTCACACACATATTTGTACACCAGCTGCCGGAACAGGATGTGAGGTGGTGTTCTGTGAAATTAATAGAATAGATTGAATAAAACAGAACATATTCAAATGGCTGTACCGTCATTGTGCTACTGCAGTCATTGCAACAATAATAGGAAAATGTACTTCAGAAAATATCAATAGAACAATTGTAAAATACCAACAGTACTACATTAGATAAGAAAATACAATGTAAAATTTAGCAGAAGTACAAAAATATATAACTAAAAATTAAACTAACTAAAATTACGCATTAAATATGAATAGATACAGTATTAACAATATTAAATAAGTGTATATGAATAGTACAGTCACGTTTGAATGAATGTGACATTGTTATTGTAAGAACAGAGGATTTTTACCCTAAATGATTGCACATAATCATTGCACATTTTTTGTATTCCATCTGATCCACGTGTGTGTTTATTTCAGATCAGCTGTTGTCGCTGTGTCTGCTGTCCTTTGAGTGTCTGAACACCTCCACATCTAAGGACCTTTGCCTGGCCATCATAGAGGAGGCCTTCTTCACACCCCTGTGGAACCCCCTGGTGGCTTTGTTTAGGTACTGATTGTCATTACTCATGTCCTTCAACAGCTTGCAATAGTACCTGGCTGTAACTGTATTGATCGAACAATAGGATAATTCAATGGTCAAGGCTGCAACAGATTAAAGGCGCAGCATATAGAATGGCGTAAAACAAAAACTATTATTTATATTATATAATCACAAATGACACAGAGGCGTAGCTTTATAAAAGCATATTCTCTTAGTCATTTTGGCTGTAAATGCCTGCATTGTCTTGTGTTGACCAGCAGGTGCCAGTGCTACTCTTATTATTATGGCTCAAAACGGTCTTGTGTAAAGTTATGTGGTGGAGATGAACATTAAAGCATTCCTAAAAATGAACAAATGTAGAATTTTGACGCTATTGGCATCTGTAGGTTTTTTCACTATAACACAGTTTTAAACATTTGTTTACATATAAAAAATAATGACAATAGATATTGAAAGTTATGTTCTTCCAGTAAATTGTTTAAAAGAACTGGTTAAAAAAACACTTCCATTACAAAGGCTTAAATATATCTAGTGCTACTCTTTTGGTCATTTGGTTAAGAACGATTTTTTAGGAGAATCCTGGCAAAGATCAGGGGCAGCCATTGCGAAACAACAATTGTCAATAAACAGTTGGTAAAAAAAAATTGAGCATAAGAAAAACTAGTATAAATTATGGAGTCGAACTCACTATGGACTTAAAGACACAAAGGAAAATGTCTTAAAGTCACAAATTTGGATTCATTAAACTTGACGGCCTGCTTTTTTTAAATCAGTGTTTTATCTTTATATTTACAACAACTGTACATCCAAGTGTCTATTTTTGTACAATTTAAAATATATATATTGTTGCTTATTTGGCAATATTACAGTTACATTCAGTTGGTAGGGCACTGGGCTGGTGCATTCGGGACTCGGGTTCGATTCGAGGTCTAATTTCCATTTTCTATCAATACATTTCTTAGTGATTGAATGTCTGTCAGTTTCTTCACATACTTTGACAGTTTGAGTTTAGTTACATTCACTAGTAGACAGACTTCAGGGTCCAGTGG
>JAPTHA010000024.1:22780078-22790555 GCA_029814585.1 Gymnapogon annona
TCTTGTAGTATATGAAGGTAACTGTAATATACAGTATGTATGTGTGTGTGTGTGTATATATATATATATATATATATATATAATATAAAATAAAATGAGTTTCACACCCCTGATCCAGACAAACTCAAATGTTTGAACAGATGGAAATAGTTGAAAGTTCATTTCCATAATCTGACTTTCATAATGAACATTTTCAGTTGTATAATTTTTTAAAACTTTATTATACGTTGTTCTGATCATTTATCCCTTATAATCGTGATAATTGATGGACACCTATTGTGCATCTCATCTCTGCGCTCTTTTAACAGTGACAGACTTCATTGTGTCGATGTCTCTGCAGGTCGCCTTTGACAACACCAAGAAGACTCTGATGGTGCCGTTCGATGGAGAAAGTGACATGGATCTATACACTGACGACCAGGTCAACGGAGATCACGAGGAAGCGGGTGTTCCTGATGATCAGCATCCCCACTCTGTAACATCGATGCCCCAAAGCCTTTCCCCCGCTAATAGCAACGGGATGCCGTCCTCGCCACCAGCGTCCATAGAACATGTCTACCGATCCACCCTAAAGGCCTCGCCTCTCGACTCCATCTCTGATGTGACGTTCAGCCGCCGGGCTGTTGGAGAGGTGGCATCTGACAGAGCAGACGTGGAGTCAGGGGGCACGTATGCTAGCAGTTCGTGGTTCCTGGAGGGTGAAGTCAAGGAGGACGAGGCCTGCAGCTGTCTCCGTACTCCTTGCCCAATCATCAGTCTCTGCACCAACTGTGATGTGTTTCACCACTTCACCTGTGCCTCGCTCGAACTCTGTCGTGCCAATGACCACCATGTGGCATTTGCCAATGAGACGATGGATAACATGAAAGAATTAACAGCGGTAGGCGCCAGCGCGTCATTGTCGTCCTTGTGCCTCCAGGACGATGCTATCTCCATCCCCATGGCCTACCACGACTGCTGTGACCCTGCCCACCCTGACCCGGGCTTATTGTGCTTCTCCTGCCACGTCTTCCACTCCGACTCCTGCATCGATGCCAAACTGTGCCAAAGTCAGCGCCACCGCGTCATAACCCTGGGAACCTGTTCCTTCGGGACGCGATGTCGGGGGAAACCTTGCGTCCTGTGCAGATACTGTGGAAACGAATATTGTAGAGACTGTTGGTTTCGGAATCCGATAACCTGCACCTGTGGCCGAACCTTCGATCAGTCATCCTCTGTGTAACCACGATGACCAGCACCACGCCAACGACCATCATTTAACAAAATCGCCTTAAAACGCCTTAAATCCGCACAGAAACAATTCAAAGCCACCTGTGCTCATGTACTCATGGAAGGTATTCAACAGTATTCTCTCCTGCTCGACCGTCTGGGGGAGGAGCACCCGCTGAGGTAGGATTTAGACACTGCCTCCTTTATCAACTTCTGTCTCCAATCAGCGACTCTGCCTTCACATAACATGGTGGACAGTTAAAGGGACTGTGGGAGTCTTTGATGATGGTCAGAGACGCTTTAATCAAACACCCACCAAAACAAATTGGTAGTTTGCTGTTTGATTTAACAAAGTAAAAGTCAAACTAAATGGGCAAACGAAAGTAAAACAAACCAGAGCGTGGAGGTGTGTGTGGCCAATCTGTTTGGATAAAATGACAGAAATATTTGTAAAAAACGGTTATGAATAATGTGATGGAACCAACCATCACCATCATGAATACTGCCCTCCATTGGAGCCTTTGTGTTTTTTTTACTGTTACTCATTATGTGACCATATTGATTTCATAACCACGGTTGTTTTTTTAAAGCTCTTGATGTTGTTACTGTTTGTCTCAAACATTTGGTGCAAAAGCACAAAGAATTCAGTTCGAGCTGTATTTGTTGTATCTGCGAACATTGAAGTAAAAATGGGTCAAAGTGGACAGTTGAATGTGTTTGATTTATAAAATCACAGTCATAATTATCCCCTAGCCTAAGTTTTATTTACATAAATCCAAAGTGCTGGTTAATATTTAGTTTTTATTATTCAACATTACAGTTATACTCATACAGTACAAGACGACGTTCATAACCCACGATAGGATCAGAGAGAACAGACAAAAAAAAACAAACCACATAAGTAAGGAAGCATGAGTCATAGAGACATATGTTGACCTCTGACCTCCTAAGTCCTACAAGCCCTGCTCAGGTTCCATATCTATAGTACATTCTACTTTTCATCCAGTAGGTTATTTTCTCCAGGTTCACACAACTGTTGGCTTCTTCAACCACATCTTGATGGGAAAGGGAACAGGGTCTAATTTCCATATTCTATTGATACATTTCTTAGTGATTTTCAACATAATTTGTCAGTTTTTTCAGACTCTTGACTGTTTGAGTTAGATTCACCAGTACACAAACTTCAGGGTCCAGTGGAAATGTAACCCCATGGATATTCCTTAGATTACGCAATGCCCTGATTTAAATGTGTTCTCCAGCTGAAACATCCCCTGGTTGACTCATCAATCAGTCAAATGTATTTAAATCGTTTAAAAAAAAAAAATAAATAAACTGTTTCCACTGTTTATGTATTTATTTTTAACGGGAAGTTGCTGAAAACGTACGTTAAAAAATAAAACAGTGGAAACAGCGTTTTTAAAGTGTAAATAACATTCACAAAAATGGATCTGTTCCTGTTTTGCAGTGAAATGATAAAATTACAATTACAAAAACAAGGAGAATTTGGGGGGGGAAATGATCAGAAGTAAGAAAAATTTATCGAATATGAATAATTTAATATGAATATGAAAATTTTAATGTTTGGCTCATTTATCACACATTTCCTGAAAAATAAGCAAAATATGGATTTTGTTCCACCTCCAGAGTACAATTATGACATGTATGTCACATTTCAGTGACACAACAGTCAGTTGAAATGTGAATCGGATTCAAGTTGGATTAAAAATGTCATATTCAGGACCAGATGTGAAAGAGTCTTGGCTCTGGTATGTTCTGTCCAGACTGTCACATATAACTCACGAGTCAGATATCTGCAAGAGCCTGTATTTGGGTCAGCTTTACTCCTTCAGTGTAAAGACGTTCTACTGATGTGTGAGTCGACGGGTTCCATCTGCGCTGAGGATCTGCTCAGTTTAGTTTTTTATTCATTGTGTTTCTGCCAGTTGATATTGATAAAGGTCTTTGAGTCCATCCTGTCGATGTACAGAACTCCATCCAAGTGGTCCATCTCATGTTGAACAATCCGAGCCGGCCAACCACTGGCCTTCCATGAAACCGCCTCGCCGTTTTGGTTCAGACCTGGAAGACAGACAAAGACGAATGAGAATCAAACCCTGCTGCTCTTAAAACTCAGTGCATTTAAAATCAAACACTGCTGAGTTTAGAATCCAATCCACTGTGTTTAGCGCCAAACCTCTGTATATTTACAATCAAACCCCGTAGAGTTTAGAATCAAAACCCAGTGCATGTAGAATCAAACCCGGTGCCTTAGCGACCTGTACCTGAGACCTCCACAGACAGGTATCTGGGCACGGCAGCAGAGAAGCCGGAGATGCTTTCACAGGCCTCCTGAAACAGCAGCTTCTGTGCGTCCAATATCCTCAGCTGGGGATTGATGAAGACCCTGAGGGGCTGCACAGACAGACCGCGGGCCTCCCTCCACGATGGTGGGCTCTCCTGCAGCATCTTCTCCGGATACTCCAGGACCAGGATCCTCAGCGGGACGCCGACCTGAGGAGCGCTCAGTCCCACACATTCTAGCTGCCGCATGACTTTGACCATGGTGTTGATGACCTTCTGGACCTCAGGACCTTTAATGGCTGCGGGATCGACGGCAGCAGCGTTTGACCGCAGCACCGGGTCACCCACTTGGCACACATGACTGTATGGAGGGGTGGGCGGAGGTATGATTTTGCGTTTCACATACTGAAGATAGGAGCGTGTTTTGGCGTTGATGCAGTAAAAGCGCTCAGGGGGTCCAGAGGAAAGGGATGCAGGACCACAGAGGGTGGGGGGGGCAGAGGTCAAAGCAAATACTCCAGAACTAGAGGAACCGGCGCAAAGTCCAACAGCCAGTCTGAGGTGACGCACAGACATACACAGTGCCCTGTTCATGATGAGGCTGTATCAGGATGAGTCGGGTGTCAGCAGTGGCCGGGGGCTCAGAGCTGTTAGGATGCAAAACACAATGTAAGTCTCCTGATAGAAGCTCATCACCTCAGGCCAGACCCTCAAAAGGACTGTGCTGCTTTTGCCGCAGACAAACATGTCCAAAAGAAAGAAAAACACAGAGTGAATCCACAAAGGGTCAAATGCACACAAACTCAACACAGACTGCACTGCCACTCCGAGCTTCACTGCTCCCATTTGCATGGATGTAAATTAGGGAACATTAACAAATTCAGCACAAAATTGCTCCTTTCCGTTGCAAATAAGCCTCATTGCAAATACCACCTGATCCAAAGACCGCAGCTAGTTGCTACACTCAGTAAAACAATACTATTTAACACCAATGAGACCCATGTATTAAATCTGTGCAATTTCTCTTTCTCCTGCACAAAATAACTATTAATTGCCTCCAACTGGTGGTAACTGAAGCCTATAAGGCCTGTCATGCAAGGACTCCTGTAACCATGACAGCAGTGATTGTAGCAAGGCAAAGGCACCGTAATGGCACGTGCACATAAGAAAGGATTAACCAGAGGAGAGTATCACTTTCTGATTTAAATCACAATGACATAATTTTGTACATACTGGTTGCCAGTATTTTCTCTACTGGAAATTTCACTAAACAAGGGGATAGATAAGTAATACACAAATCAGATAAATAAATGCACCTCAACCTTTCACCCTGGCAATAGTAATTCAATGATAGGTCACGGTGGGCTTTATGTTGACCTAAAGTCAGTGTCAACGGCCAGCTCTGCTCTAAGGTCAATAGGTCAGTACAGTGCATTTTCTGTCTGCCTCTGCCATTGTTGTTAACTTTGATCTTGGAACAAAGCTACCGATATGTCAGCTATATGTTGTCTATGGGTGTGTTAATGCAGACATATGATTAGAGCACATTCTTTTGAGGATAAGGTGCTAAAATGGCAGATTGCCCAAGCTTGTTGTGCAGGATTTCAGTTTGTTGTGTATCTGTTCTGCTCTGTTCTTTTTTCTACTCTTTGTATTAAGATGCTGTTTGTGAAATTTCCCCTCTGGGGACTAATAAAGGTATATTCAATTCAATTCTAATTCTCTCAAATTACGGCCCTATGAGCAGGAGCAATCCATTCTGTGTGGATCTGGCCCCTAACGCAGAACCAGACTGAACTAAAGATTCAAGAGTTTTATTGTCATATGCACATAGTATAACTAGTTATACTACGCAATGAAATTCTTATTCTGTTGATGAACCAAACACAGCAGGTTTTCAACAGTTATTCTAGAACTGTCAAAGTCAAATCATTAGCTATTTAAAGAAATAAACGTGTGATTAGAGTTAGGGTGAAAATTACAAGATGAAGTAAATGTTTGAATGTTTAAAGAAAAAACAATAATCAGAACTTTCATTAACTTAAACAGTTGAAAATTTCAGAAATAAGGAAAAAAATGATGAAAAGCCATTTTGGCAAAATATTTGACAAATAAAGTCCGCTTTAGGGAGTTTCAATTATTCAATTATTCAAGTTTTGTTTATAAAGTTATAACTTAGCAGTGAAACAATGCTTTAATAGAGAAAAGTATGTATGCAAGTTACCCTTTACATTTTTTTAAAGACATAATTATACATTTACTAAATTATATTTTTGTTGCAGTGATTTACACAACGTCTAAGAAATAATCAACGTTTATCACTACTCAATTGTATCTAATTTTATAACCACCATTGTAAATAAATGAGATAATATACAAATATAAAAGTGGAATCACAACAGAACTGTTAAGTGTAACAGCACTGAGTTCAGAGTAACACTGTCGGAGTTAATGCGGGTGTTTCTGGTGTCACCACCAGGAGGTGCTGTTACAAACCATCAACAAAATCGTCAAGACAAACGTGAGAAAAGGTCAAATACACACCTCTGTCTGTTTCACTCCGTCACACGTAAAAGTGTTCTTTAGCTCCGGCCGCCGGTAACACGCAAAAATCTGCCCAGTCTCTATACTTTGCACTAAACCCCGCCGACGCCCTACGCACACTCTACAAATGGCGCGCTCCCCACATCCACAGACCACAAGCTACAAAGCTAAAATGTTAGCATCTCGGAACTTTTATATTACAGTATAACCGAAGCATTGTTAAATGAAGCTCAATATAAGTACTTAGACGCGGTACGTATGTAGCATTCGGAACACAAAACCGTATTCTGCCACGACGATTAAAAGCGCTTATTTAAATGTAAAAGTTAAAGAAGGATACAGAAATGTATATCTTCTGACAGGTTAAACTACTTCCAGGTGCACTAGTTTCACAATAAAAGCCCACATGCGTTCGTCGTATGGTTAATTGACGGTAGTTGTCCTTAACAAATCTTATTTTGACATGGACACGTGAACTAAAGATCTCCGGGGTATGAAAGGGGCATCGGTCCTTTTTTTTTTTTTATTAACAAAATATAAATGTATACAACAAATTTGGCAACAAAATGCGCGAGGTCATAATTAAGAAAGCGAATTGAAAGAGATAAACCAATGGCAAATTGTTTCATCGTGATGACAGCCTGGTTTAGATCAGCAGTTTAACATGAAGACTTGAGATTTACTTCTGTTATAACTTGGCCTTTTATAAGTAAACTTAATTGATTGATTCATATTAATAGATAATTACCTTCGCATAAATTCCTCTCCGTTTCAGCGTTCTTCGGACGAGATTTACCATGGGAGATCTCGCGATACTTCTTCCAAAGTTAATCTCTTTCGGATTTTTATGTCTGATAAATATAGTTTTGTCTCACATTCACTGGCTACGTTATATGTAGAATATTCGCCTAAAATTTAACCGAGCAACTTTGGGCTCAAATAATATACTTTAATTTCTCGGTAAACTCACTGAGGGGCGGGGTTTGTGGAACGTCCACGTGATACTGAACCAGGAACTGTTTCTCGGACCTGTTGCCGGTTTTTTTCTTCTTGATCTATTTTTAAAAAAATCATAAATGCCTCAAACTAATCAACAAAGTCTTTCTTTCTTGCACGCTGTTACTTATGTACCTTGCGGGGGTTGTATCCGGTGAAGGCTATGTGGAGGCTGGACATCCACCCGGTACGTGTCGGTACATGTCCAGACGGGACCGTGTCCGTCCGGATCTGCGGGGGCATGTAACGGAGGTTGGTGCTGGTGCGGGACCGGTGTTTGGTGTGTGTTCTTCTGGATGGAGCTCAGAGACCTGCGGCGCTTCCCCCGGCTGCCTCTCTGGATCATAGAGTATGTGTGGACTCACAGGATGATGGATGTTCAACAAGGTGGGGTTTTATATTTAGTGTGATGCCTTCAAGTACCATCGGGATGGAGAAGCTTTATTTTTCTTTAATTCGAAATTGCTAGTGCTGTAAGTGTTATTGCAAGTGCGTTCTGTTTATCGTAGGGAGATGAAAAAGTGAATGGCATACTTTATTGTGACTTACTACTTCCTGGGTAAACCGTTTTTGGCGTTTTAATTCACGTGACTGTAGATTGTGACTGTAAATTGTGTATGTTGTGTCTGTGTAGGTAGTAATTAAGTATTTACCATAATACCCATAATAAGTAAATGCAGCATCAATTTGTCTTGATTTTAAAACGTTTAGAACTGCAACCAAGCACTATTTTAATTCTCATCTATTCTACTATCTTTCCCCCTAGATTGTATTAGATTAGATTAAATTAGATTAGACCTTCTTTAGGGAAATTCACTGGTCAAGTCAGCAACAGAACATGCAACATAAAGAGAATACAAAATACTAAACAAAATTCAAAATAGTATCATCCTATTGCTTAACAATAGTATCCAACTACAATAAAGGGACAATGTATATAATTTTTAATTTGGTTGGCTATTTCCAAAACAAAATTACATTGTGTAATTGAGAAAAAGCTCCATTGTCATATATATATATATGACAATGATATATATATAGGTCTACCGTTAAACAAACTACAAATAGTAGAATATATTCAATTTGGCTAAATAAATTATATAAAAAATGATCACATTCTGTGTATAGTCTTCAATTTTTTTCAGATGGACAATGATGGAATAGATTTATGATGAAAACTATGTTGAGTAACAGTTCATTCAGTTCACAGTTTGCCCCCCCGTTATAGTTTAATGTCCTGTTATGTGATGTGGTGTCTGTCCCAGTGGTTGATCCGTCTAGTTGGCCGGATGTGGACTCTCAGCCCTTGGACCTCGATACCCCCTGGAGGCTTCGCGTGGCGTCTGCCCGAGCGTTTTGGATCGTGAAGAACAGGGCAACGTGGCGTTACGAGGACGTGATGGTATTCATGGACGAGACACGCAGCCTCCTGCCTGATCTGGTCACATCCATCAAACATATGAAGATCGTGTTTGGACTCAAGACCCTGGTACGGAACCAAAACTTAGTCCCATATAGACGTCGATGGTGGGTCCGATATTATTCAGGTTCAGAACCAGAATACTTTATCCATCCCAGAAGAAATTGGTGTGTGCTACAGTTAATTTATTCAAGTATCATTAAAGTAGCAGGAAAAATATACACATAATAATATGATACAATATAATAATTATGATAATGATTATAATGATTGCAATAATAAAAATAAGAATAGATTAGATTGATATCCTTATACATATATGTTTATGTATATTACACACGGTCCATTATTCATTCACTGTCACGTTTATACACTAATGGTGACACAAACAGAATTACTTTTAAATCGTGACAAATGAAATTTTTTCTCCTTGTTTTAGTGCAAAAAATATCATTAAATAATGAAAGTATTTACATTTCCAAGCTAACCACTCAAAAAAGATGTGAATACCTTGAAAAAAATATATTTGTATAGAAAATTAAGTGTAAATTTAACAATATTTCACCTCAGTTTATCATTTACACATGCACATAACAGATGAGCTCTAAAGAGAACTTATAATACTCCATTTATTCTTCTTTAGTTCTTTCAGGTTGTTCATATTTGTTATATTTCTTCATTTTTCTGTGTTTCAGTTTATTTCATGAATTTCTACAGTTTCTTGTTTTCATATTTTTAATCTGATGTAGTTTATGTTTATTTAAGACTACTGACTCCTTTTATATCCCCTGATATAAAATCATTCATATATTCATGTTCTTTTTAAAGCACTTCATTTCTGTTAATAGCTATTAAATGTTCAGTCATTTTCAGTTTGTGTTTTCATCCTGTAACCATATTTTTCATTTGTTTTAAGCATTATTTTTTCCTCTTCCAGGTTGTGATGTGGATGCTCAGAGAAGGCCACGGGTTAACAGATGTCATTCAGAAAACCCTTCAGTTCTTTCCAAATAAACTTCCCCAGTATGAGGGTCACTGTGTGAGTAAAAGTTTTCAACTCCAGCAGATGAAATAGAAACACCAACTGCATGAGGGTATCACATTCATTTTCCTGGTACACATTTGCCACAGGTGCATTTTGTATTTCAAAGAGGTCGGATCCACAGGAGAATTATTGACCAAAGTTCAGTTATTTGTTGTTTTTTTTTTTCTTTCACAGAGCAAACGTGACATGTTTCGTATGAGGAAGAACCAGCTGGACTTCAAGGCTTTGGCTCAAACACTCACGATGAACAGACAAAAGCTTCAAGAATATATGAAGGTTGGTCAAATTTATACCACAGTGGTCTTTATCAGATAACGGGCGCCTTCCTACTGTATTGCAAGAACCTTATTAGGTCCTAGAACCTTTTTCCATGCATTCCCACAGTATACGAACTACCACCATAGCTCTTAGAACCTTTTTAGGTACTTCTCCCCAGCAAGGTCTTTTTTAGTTCTACAGGAACTATATGACATGGGTGTTTGGTGATTGGCAGACCTCGGGCCCCACCTGTTTCTGCATGTTGTAGAAGAGAGAGTGCGTTACGGTGAATGTAGTGCAGCTCTGATCAGGTCATAGACATAAATCTTATTGCTTTTCAATTCAATTAAATTCAACTTTATTGTCAGTGCTGCAGTAGGTATAAGACATACTGAGAATTGAAATTGCACTTCTCTCAGGCTCTCGGTGCAATGCAATAGTGAACAGAAACCTAAAAGGATAGTAGATATGTCAGAATAAAAGAAAACCAAATATATTAAAAAAATAATAATAATAAAATAAAAAGTATCAAAAGTAAACTAAACATGTACAAAGCTTATGGACTGGATTTAAAGTGATTGAGTGCATGACTGTTGGTGAGGAGGTATTATAGTCCAGAGATGGGGGGGTGGATCTAAATTGATATAAATACATCCATAGGTCGTTTTTAATATAGATTGATATAGTTTGTGTTGTAATTACTC
>JAPTHA010000024.1:22934395-22945869 GCA_029814585.1 Gymnapogon annona
CCAGGTTCACACAACTGTTGACTTCTTCAACCACATCTTGATTGGAAGGGGGCGGAGTCTAATTTCCATTTTCTATCTATACATTCCTTAGTGATTTCTTAGTCAGTTTCTTCACATACTTTGACAGTTTGAGTTTAGTTACATTTACTAGTACACAGACTTCAGGGTCCAGCGAGAATAGTTTTGACAAAATCTAATGTAATGACTGAAATCTGATCACTTGTAAAAAAAAAAGAATGAATGAATTTAAATGCACGTCGTCTACTATTCTTATCTAAGCTAAGTCTTGTGTTTCTCATTGCTGCTTTAACATGAACTAACACACACACACATACACAGACTGCAGTGTGTGCTGGGGGACACATTGATGGAATGTGAATGTCAGCGCTCTCTTTATTTACTCTCCATATAAAACACTGAGCAGTAATTAACAGCAGGTATCCTCCCCAGCCAGAGGGTAATTGACTGTTTCAATCCGCCAACACTTCATACCGCAGCCACAGGAAAAAAAAAAAAAAAAAAACACAGTGGATGTGTTTGCTTGTGCCAGTGTATTAAAATTAACTCCTTTATATTCCGCACCTCCCCCGCCTCTCCTCCCCCATCCTCCCACCGTGGATAAGGGTCAGCGGCGGTGGGCACAGCCACTCAAACGCTTCAGATTTCTTTACGAGCGCATTAACATTCAGCCGGATTCATTATCAGTAGGTGTAGTAAGGTGGACCGAGCGCCAGATCTCATGTCACCATCAAAACCCGAGCTGTTAATTTCAGAACGTGAGCGGAATGATGTTGGCAAAAGAGAGAGAGAGAGGGACGTTTCTTTATCAAGTCAAAATAAAAGACACACGGATGCAAAAAAAATGTTCTAAAAAATGTTCTACAAGATATGGAACCATTTATAAACTTCATGGAAAATTTACCAGCGCACCACATTGGTTCAGCTCTATATACCCAAGCAGGGCTTGTAGGACTGACAGCTTACAGTGTATGAATGGAATGCTGCCTAATGAAAAATCTAAATAAAATAATGTTAAAAATCCTTTGCACTCATATTCCTCATAAATATTAGGTTCTTTCTACTTATTCACATTTTTTGTGAAAAAAAAAAATCTAAAATAAAATGGAAGATTTCAAGTTCAGTAAAAGCAGTAACATCAGTAAAAAAAACCAAATCATGATATTTGTTATTTAACTAGTCTGACTTGACTGATCTGAATAAAATATAATTAATAGATTTATTTAAATGAAAATGAGTGTATGTAATTTATGACAGTAGAAAAGACTAAATCTGCAACATTTCATGCATTATCCCATAAATCCCTTGAACTTCCAACAGTACTTTCCTCTTCCTTTAATTTTCTTCAGTCATTTAACTCCATATACTGTGTAATGGCTGAATGTGCTCATCACATTGTCTTGTATTTTACTGGACTTACTGTGTTTTGCCTCCTTCATACACTGTTAAACCACTCAACCACTCAAACACGCAGCTCATTTTAAACATTATCATTATGAATATTTACAATTTAACCTTTAAAATCCTTTTAAATATGGAGCTTTTTTCAAAATATTTTTCTTATTAAAAACTCACTCCATTTGGGTTCAACTATGTCCACATATATTCAGCGGAGAAACACCATTCAAACTCTAAATGAATCATATGACCATCAACCATTATTATGAGTGTTGAGCTTGTACAGTTTTTATAATATCAGTTTAAAGTTTGCCACTCGTGATGTCACAAGCGGTTTCAGCTCTGCTAACTTCAACCGTTTCATTATTCATCAGCTTCAACTGTACATTTACTATTTACCTGTACATCATGCATACAACAGATTGCACTAACTTCTTTATATATTTTTAAATGTATATGTGTGTATATATGTGTGTACTGTATATATTTATATCTACATGTGTGTATATATTTTTAATATAGGCCATAATTGTATTCCATATATTGTTAAATAGTACATGGTGTGTTTCTTTGTTTTTTGCAAATATTGCTATTGTCATTTTCCTTTTTTCCTGACTTTGTATACCTTCTTATATTTTTATACTGAAATGGAGCACCTGTAAGAAAACAATTTCCCCCGGGATCAATAAAGTATTCTGATTTTGATTGTGACTCTTTACTTCTACGCCCAATATTTACACTAAAAGAGTACAGTAAATGTATGTTCATTCATTCATTCATCTTTCGAACCCGCTGCTCTCTCTAAAATATACGGTACTTTTTAAAGCTGTGTGACAGGTACTTTTTTCTATTTCGATGTGTTCAGTGCCTTCATGGAGCCATCCGCGCTATCCTCCAAGGGAACATAAAGTTAACGAGGATCTCATTACACTATTACTAATTGATTTTGTTAATTAGAGTTTACATTCATTGGTGTGAATAGACTGGATAAAGAGTTGCATCCCAGCAGCTGCAACAACATGGTGTGGACCAAAGGTGTCTCTGCAATTAGAGCTCCACAGAGACATACAACACTGATTAATCCCTGAAGTTAATTAATGTTAATGAGCGTGTTAACAGTTCCAGGGCTTTTCCAGCTTGGCCTTGGGTGTTTATCTGCTGTTTACTGTGAAATGCATGACATACTGCGCACACACTGCAGTGAATCAGTGTGATAGGTTCCTGTCATAAATGTGTCTGACTGTACAACACATTCAGCTTACGGAGGGTATTCTGCTCCAAGTTTTATTACATACTGTATTAGAGCAACACATAAGAGTTACAACTTAGGGACTTCTTACTTTACTTCTTTGTGTACTTGGAAAAAAAAACAAAGAAAAAAAGGGAAATTGATTTTTCCTTTTTTCTTGTCTTTTTTTTTTTTAGCAAAGCTTAACAACATATTTTGTGCAGAATAGAAACAATGATTTTGAACACTACTTCAGACACAGAGTGTTGAAATAAATGCAGAAAAATCTTGTCACAACAGGTGAACATCCTGCTTTCCACTCAGAAGCATTTGTGACTCAGTAACAGCAGTAACACAGGCACATCTGTGGTGTGTGTACCGTCTAACATTGGAACTACATCTGTGTGAGTGGATGTAATAACGGCTGTGGTGTGTCAGTGGTTTCGTTGTCTGTTTTTGGTCTTTTAGGCAGACGCAGCCTCTCTGTGTTGAGGAACTGTTGGATTTTGGAGATTTGAGCTCTGAACGACGACTGCTGCTCTTCTGTGTCCTGGGAACAGGCTGGGCTCTGTTCACACTCTGGATTTGGACCAACCCTAGGGGTCATGGTTTGGCTGAACCTGATCCAGACAGTGTTAGATTAGGTACTTTTACACAACAGAGTAAATAATCCTTCTAATGTAGTGTTACATGTTGGACAGTACAGACACTTATTTGGCTTAATAGTTTCATTAGGGAATGTGTATTGGGGAACATAGGTACTAGGGAACAAGGTATGCGGGAACATGGGTACTAGGGAACATGGGTACCAGGGAACATAGGTACTGGGGGAACATATGTACTGAGGAACATGGGCACTGAGTAACATGAGTACTGGGGAATATGGGTATTAATGGGGAACATAGGTACTAGGGAACAACACATGTACTTTGGGAAAATAAGTACTTGGGAACATGGACACTGGGGAACATCGGTACTGGTAAACATGAGTACCGGTGAACATATGTAGTGGGGAACATATGAATGAGGGAACAGCATATGTACTTTGATAACATATGTATTTGGGGAACATAGGTACTAGGGAACATATGTACTTTGATAACTGGAGATGCGTGTGAGTGAGTGAGTTACGGATGTGATCTGTGTTTGCAGTTATAAAACGGTTACGTTTGAACTGTTAGCGGTTAGCAGCTGAAAGCGCTATGCTAACAGTGGCTGCGAGGACATTCACTTCGTCTCTGCTCGGATGACATTCACAGCCCCTCGTTATCGTTATCATCTCTGGGACTTCAATCATGTCTTTGTGGTCCATGTTGTGCAAGAATTCATTTTGTTGTGTATCTGTTCTGCTCTGTTCTTTTTTTCTGTTCTTTTATGCTACTATGTGAAATTTCCCCTCGCGGGAAGAATAAAGGTATTCAATTCAATAACATATGTACTTGGGGAAGATAACGTGTACTTGGGGAACATATGTACTTAGATAACATATGTACTTGGGGAACATACTTAGATAACATATATACTTGGGGATCACATGTACTGGGGAACAGAGGGCTAACTCTGTTTCTGCCATTCTTACCCTGGACCAGTCTGTGTTGCCAGTGTGCTGGACCTGGAGGACTTGCTGACATATTCAGAGACTGTGTTCTCCTACGGGAAGACGACACCAAACAGAAGGACTTTAACATTTTGGTTTCATTCAGTCTTTCTGGACACCGAAAGCATCCAGCGACATGACCCTGACCTGATAAACACAGGCGGTGCAGACAATAACCAGTGGTAAATGATATGTAACAGTATCCAGGCCACAGAAAGTAGCCAGACCCGGACTGAACTCTGCATGACGTTCCCAGTGTTGAGACTCCAGAGCAAATCAAGGCTACAATTTGTTCAACTCTCCAGCTGTTTTTTTTCTCCTTGTACTCGAGGCATGTTGCACTTTATCTCGCTCAATTGCCAGCACCTGGATCTCATTATTAAACACGCTGTGACAGTTTTGCGGTGGTGGTGACAAAAGCGAGAGGGAGAACATTTTTTGTGTGTGCGAGTGAAAAAGAAAGGGAAGCAGAGAATCCAAAGAGAGAAGTGGCGATGCAACGAGCGATGGATAGATGATGAAGTGAGAGAGGAAGAGACGAGTGTGGAGATGGATAAAGACTGAGTAAGTGAGAGACGAGAGGTGCCCAAGCGTCATTAGCCCCGCGTTCTTCCACAGGTCATTCATTCTCGGTCTGTCTACAGGACATGTATGAGCTCAACGTGCATCGGCCAACGTTCTTCATTCATCATCTCGGACAACATACCTGAAAAGTTCACCAAAGCCTCCTCACATCCCATTAAATGTGTTGGCTTAAGCTAATATAGCTCGGTGGAAAGAAACTTAGGAGGGATACGGCCACTTAACTGTAACGTGTATAGAAGATAAGTTACTTTATTTGAGTACTTTATTCCAACTTTCTACTTTTACTTCCTACATTTGAACACACGTATGAAATTATGTTGACAATCGCTAGAAATGTGATGATAGAAAATGGAAATTAGACTCCGCCCCCCTTCCAATCAAGATGTGGTTGAAGAAGTCAGCAGTTGTGTGAACCTGGAGAAAATAACCTATAAAGTACATGGAAAATGTATCAGGGTTTGTAGGTCTCGTAGGAAACAACAACAAAAAATGAATTAATAAGTGAATCACGTGAATCACAGAGAGACATATGTTGGCCTCTGACCTCCTAAGTCCTACAAGCCCTGTTCGGGTATATAGAGCTGAACCACTGTGGTGTACTGGTACATTTTCCATGTACTTTATAAATGGTTTCATATCTTGTAGTACATCCTACTTCTGTTTTTCATCCAGTAGGTTATTTTCTCCAGGTTCAAACAACTGTTGACTTCTTCAACCACATCTTGATTGGAAGGGGGTCGGTGTCTAATTTCCATTTTCTATCAATACATTTCTTAGTGATTTAATTTCAGTTTCTTCACATACTTGGACAGTTTGAGTTTAGTTACATTCACCAGTACACAGACTTCGGGGTGTCCGTATCAATTTGACTTGAGTACAGCAGTTGAAGCCAGCGTTCATCTGTAGCTCTATGTAGCTCTAAACCATTACGCACTGGCAGAAATACAGACAAAGCATTAAAACGTCTGCTTTATGAGGTCAATACAAAGGCTACATTTGTTCGAGTATAGTGTAAATTTCCCCTGGGGTCCACTCACGCACATTTTATAAAATAAAATGGTGAAGCTCAGAATTGAAAGACTTAAAAATGACCTCAATTGAATTTATCTGATGGAGCACAAAATTTACAAGAGCGATTTAACTTCCTCTGAGGCATCTTATGGCCTCTTATAGATATTTTTTTTCTTTTAATATGAACATCACATTGTGGCCATTTCCTGCTGCTTAGCATCAAATCGTAAGTGCAAAGAAACATTGTGGCTTTGCTGTGATGAAATATACTTGGACATAAGCTTCAACAGTTCAAATTAAATTTTCCACATAGCAGTGAGTTGAGATCACAGCAGTGAGGAGTCATTAATGCGTTGTATGAGTTACAGGGCCGTGTAAATCATGCGCTCTACCGTGTGGAAGTTCATGTTTTGGTGCCTGGTCTAGCTCTTGAGGATCACAGTGAGATAGTGCTGCAGATGAAATGACTGATGACTTGTTTAAAGCGTCCTGAGAGCAGCTTCTTCCTTATGTAACTGCTGGTGAGACTGACCGTGTCTGCTGCCGTGTCTCCCATAGACTTCCACTCTCCTTGCCAGTGTCTCCTTGAGGAAGCTGCAATCCCACAGACACTGGAGGCGTTCAACAGATCCGTCGCCGTGGTAATCACCAAGGGGACTGAGAGGAATGAGGTGAGACGGCAAGAGAAGCAAAAGAGGTCAGAATGAATGATTATTTGCGATGCGATTTGGTATGAGAACGGATGTAATCTGCATTTACTATACGAGATGTTCCCAGTGGAGCTACAGTGCAACACTACACTGCCCACATGCAACAACCACACACTATTTAGCAGAAATAGCCAATTTTCTTGGGCATTTCCTTTTTTTTAATCTTCCAATTTTGACTGAAGATGGAATATTATATTCTTAAAACTTTAATCTCTCTCTATATATATGTACACTAACATACAAGGTTATGGTTTGCTTTTTGTTTTTCATGGCTCGAACTAAGGAATAAAAAAACAAACATATCCATTACCTTTGTGGTGTATGCCTTTGAGGAGTTTAGGTAATGCACTGAGATGATGTCCAATGACTCCACCAGGCCCGCTAACATTTGACAAAGACATGGGGGTTTCCTGACCTAGCACCTGTGTTTACACAACAGAAGAATAAAAAACATTAGCGTTTTTCTATATTTTTCCAAATGAAAGGTGAATCTGTGTTTATAAAACTATTAGTACCTGAAATAGTCCATCCTGTGGAGGTGTGTTAGCCTTCGCGGTCCCTCTCTGAGTACTACCTGACTCAAATGTTGGCCTGTAAGTCTTAGTGCTGGGCAGAGTTACACCACCTAACAACTCTGCTGATTTCACCTTTGAATCACTTTCACTGGGAGCAGACTCTATATCCTCTGCGACAAAGTGTTTCTGACAGCTATCTTCAATATTCACCTGAAAGTCAACACAATGCAGCTGCTGGTCACTTATGCTGCCTTTTTCTCTGGTTTCTGGCACAGGGATATCTGATTCATCCAAATCTCCTTTCCCCTGCTCTGGTTTTTCCTCATTTGATGGCGATGTTAGAGGTTCAGACTTGTTCTGCCCTGATGGACCTTCTTCAGCCACATAGGTCGATAGATACAAATAAGATTGGATAGGTAGATGATAGACAGGCAGACAGATGGATAGACATACAGATAGATAGATAGATGGATAGAATATTATCTCCATGTGCATAAGTATGAAGCGAATTAAAACAAGTACATTGAAATTCTTCTGCGTGTTAGTAGTAACAGTTTGTGGCTGCGATGTGTTAAGTTAAATTAAATATATACATACACTACTCATTATACATAAATAGTTAAAAGGCACAAGTAAAATAAAAATAAAAATGCTTTAAATCTGCATAAGGTGTTTTATCTGTGTGTTCACCTGTTTCGTCGGTGGAACACACTTGTGCCTGTGCTGTTCTGGACTCTTGGATACACACACCATCCAGCTGACCATGGTGGTAGCGACACACACTTCCCTGATGCACAGGTTCATCACCAAACTCAGCTGTTGATGTTCTCGTCTCTGCTGAGTTATTTCCCCACTCTTGAACACTCGCTGGGTGATCCTGTGGCTCAGCCATGTGGTTCCGCCCCTCATCGATGATGATGTCATTTGATCCCCGTGTGAATCCTTGGCCTCTGTCACAGTTGAGGCTATGATGGAGGAACTGTCCACAGCGCCACGTCTCCTCTGTGTCTTTCTGCGACGGGCTGTGTGAGCGGCCAGTAGTCTTGGAGGCACTCTCTGGAGTGTTACTGGTGAAGTCACTGACCTGTGGTGTGTCACTCCTCTTTCCATCTCTGTGGTTTTTATCGCCAGTCGTCTGGGCCTGTATCTCTGTTTCTGGTGCCTTTCCTCCCTCCTCTTCTTCATGTCGTCCCGCCGTTGTTTCGGTCTCAGGCTCCTCTGCTGTGTCTTGTCCGTCCATATCTGCTGTTTGGACCATGAACGCTAATCTCTTTCCAGACCATTCTTTCTGCTCTGCATCTTTTCTATCGTCTTCCATTCTTTTGCACGTGATCTTTCCTTCCTCCTCACCATTTCCAGCTTTCGTCACTTCTCCGTTTACTTGTTTCTTCTGTTCTTCATCCTTGGGGATTGTTATATTTCTGGTCCAGCTATGAAATGGTAGGGGCCCTTCAGACAAAATGGATTCAGCCGTAAGTACCGGTAAATCTGACCTCACATCAGCTGCGTCTGCACTCATATCACGGCTGCTTCGGCATTTCTGAACGTAGCTCATTCCAGAAACAGTATCAAGGCAGGTAGATGGGTTTGAGTCGGGGTTTTCTGTATATTCAGACAGAGGAGTGATGGCTGAAGCTCCTTCTTCTGAAAAACAACAACGTGAAGGTTTTCAATAACTCACTTCATATCACATTAATATTAAAAATTGCATATTTTATGAAGAAAAGCAAAATCATAAAAAACTGAGAGAAATTCTGTTGACAATCACTGAGAAATGTGTTTATAGAAAATGGAAATTAGACCCCGCCCCCTTCTAATCAAGATGTGGTGGAAGAAGTCAACAGCTGTGTGAACCTGGAAAAAATAACCTGCGGGATGAAAAAAAGAAGTAGGATTTACGACAAGATATGGAACCATTTATAAAATACATCGAAAATGTACCAGTACACCACATTGGTTCAGCTCTATATACCCGAGCAGGGCTTGTAGGACTTAGGAGGTCAGAGGTCAAAATATGTCTCTATGTGACTCATGCAGTTCAATCATATATGTGTTTTTTTTGTCGTTGTACATATTTGGGGTTTTTTGTGCTCTTTGCGTGTATTTCTTCAGTTTTTTTATTTGTCCCTATGTGACACGTACGGTTCACTTACTTGAATGTTTTTCTTTCATTTTTTTGTCATTGTACCTGTTGGTTCAGCTCTATATAAACGAGCAGGGCTTGTAGGAGGTCAGAGGTCAACATATGTCTCTATGTGGTTCACTTATTTATGTGTTGTTCGTTTTCTTTGGGGGGGGTTGTTTTGTCTGTTGTCTCTGATCCTGTCATTGTGTGTTGTGAATGTTGTCTTGTAGTGTATGAATGGAACTGTAATATTGTCCAATAAAACATGTTTGAGATACTGACGTATTTGCTTTGTTTTTTTTACCTCCTTTGGTGTGACATTGGAAGTTGTGTAACTCTCCTTTAGTCGGACCATCTCCTCTTCCACATATATCTCTCTGTGACTCATGACTACTACTACTTTTTTGATTTAGTCGGTTATTTTCAGCAGGTTCATACAACTACTGACTTCTTCAGCCACATCTTAATTGTGTGTGTGTGTGTGTGTGTGTTGTGTGTCATCTCTGATCCTGTTGTTGTGGGTTGTCAATGTTGTCTTGTAGTGTATGAATGTAACTGTAATACTGTCTAATGAAAAATCTTAATAAAATAAAAATAATGATAATAATATCGGCAAAATAATGGATAAACATTGCTGTTTTATGGTCTTTTGATAAAACGTGCAGGTTTTCTTCTGGCTTCTCAGTAGAGAACGCGTAATAAAATATATTCATGACGGTGTTTATATTGTTTTGGCTGACCTCCCAGTGATCCAGCGGCCACTCTCTTAGTTACTGCATCTGTGTCCTTCATGTAGTCTGAGTTTTTCGTGTGAGAAAGCTGCAGTCTGCTGGAGCTGGACAGAGTGGAGTCTACTCTGGGTTCATCAGGAGGCCTCTTTCCACAGTTGGCAGTGGAGAGAGGTTGCTCACTGCTCCTTCGCATCTGTGGACGACCAATGAGCATGTGACGCACCGGTGCTGCAACTACATTTGTACATTCATTAATGATGTTCCGCCAGTCATTCACATTTCACTGTTATGTTATGGATGGCATGTGATGGCATACATCGGCTAGTCCTACTATTACAGGTACTGACACAAAACACAAGGTCCAAGTGTTGTCTCCATATGTCCTGTATTAAGACTCGTGGTCTTATCTCTGTAACGGTTCTCAGTTACCCATCACCACCACCACCCATATCACACTATGTGCATGTGCAAATACATTGAAAATATGTAAGTGGCTCATGCACTTCACTTATTTGTCACTTATTTCTTTGTTTTGTCTTGTTTTGTTTCAATTTGCTTTGGTACTTTGTCTGTTGATTCTGATCCAGTCATTGTGTGTTGTGAATTTGTAAATGTTGTCTTGTAGTGTATGGATGTAACTGGAATATTGTCTAATGAAAAATCTATATAAAATAATCTAAAAAAGAAAATTTGTATACATTTACATTTCGCTCTAAATTTAGATTAAATACTTTTATAAGTAGTACTTTTTCTCTTTATATTTCATGTTTCACATTTTGTTGTCAGTCTTCCCTGCACTGTATTTTTCTATTTGCTGCCGTCCGCTGTGTAATTTTCCCATGGTGGAATCCATTAAGTCTTATCTTTTTAATCACATCTTATCTTATCTTATCTTATTCCTAAAATGACACGAGGACTAAATGGTGAATATATCATGTTTAGGATTCATATAAACTACATGGACAAAAATATTGGGACACATCATGGCTACAGCTGTAAGATATCCTGTTTGTGATCTGACATAGGAATATACATTTTCACTTTAAATTCAAATGGGACATTTTTCTTCCTAAGTGACATGTGAAGAACATAGATGATTAGATGTGGTAGAAAATTATTGTTAGGAGTCAGAGCATGAAAAGTATTTCAGAAATGTAAACAGGTTTCGCACAGTATTATCACATATGTTACTACTGTTTTGTGTCCCAGATCCACAAGACGAGAAACACCTGAATTCAACATGTCCCAATACTTTTGTCCATAAAATGTATGTCAAAGGAAATTCCAGGCTTATGTGTTTGTGCACCTCCTGTTCAGAGGCCTGTGTCGACAGCTCCATGTATTTGTTTTGAAGCTCTTCATAAGCCTCTTTGACTGCCACAAAGTCCTGCTGCTCACTCTTCATCTGATCCACGAGTGCAGTCGTCTGTTTAAGAAACACAGATAGACAAAGAAATATATTGATTGAAAATGGCAATAAGACCCCGCCCCCCTTCCAATCAAGATGTGGTTGAAGAAGTCAACAGTTGTGTGAACCTGGAGAAAATAACCTACTG
>JAPTHA010000024.1:22951101-22961718 GCA_029814585.1 Gymnapogon annona
ATAGATAGATAGATAGATAGATAGATAGATAGATAGATAGATAGATAGATAGATAGATAGATAGATAGATAGGCAGATAGACAGACAGACAGACAGACAGATTTCATTGTCCCACTAGGGGAAATGTCAGATACAGCAGCAGAATACAAAGAGTAGAAAAAAAGAGCAGACAGATATACAAAAATTTAATTCTTGTACAGTGCTACAGTACAGCAGTGCTTGCAAGAAAACTATTTTCATCTGGAGAAATAAAGTATTCTGATTCTGATTACTTTGAGTAGCACGTATTATGGAACACAGTCGTAATCCCTTATACACTCTTGTACACCCATAAAGGCTTTCAAAGATGAAGGTAGTTTTCACACACCTTGTTGAGAGATGCGATGGTTTCCTCTTGCTTTTCTTTTGCATTGGTGAGTCTTTTATTGATCTTCATGGCCTCGTCAACTGTAAAACACACTAATTGTAAGTAATGGTTAATGCACAGTATGTATGTAACACTGCTGTGACGTAACAGAGGTATACAGGAGGGCCACATTTTTGTATGTGTGACACCTCAGAACAGACTACTACTGTCAGTGTTCTGTTGTTTCACATAAAATCTTTGGTTTTACACTAAACCTCCTTGTGGACTTGAATGATCTTCCCATAAACATGTATTCTTTATCAAGATTTCCTGGAACAGTATTTAAGTACCAGCAGAGTCCAGTACCCAGAGCCTGACCCCAGACTAATATCTGCTGGATGAAGTGAAACAGGATCTTTGTGGGCATTAATGTGCTGCAGGAGCCAGTTCACATTCAGTACAACTGTATGTGGTGGGCCTGGAGAGGGAGCCCTGTGAATTGTTGTTAGCACCTTGTTACAGTCGTACCCTGAAGAATTTGGGAGACACAGGGCCTCTCTGGGCAAAATCCAATAAAGTGTACGGTGTCTGTACAGTTTTAAGGTTCACCACCTCAGCAACATTCAGTAGCATGGATTGATGTGCTGTATTTATCCTGATGAGGACGGAAAGTTTCAAGTTGCATTTGGCCTGATGGACCTGGACACGTACTGTATATAGAACTCATGTACGTGTATGTTTGTTTTTCTACCAGGAGTCTGAGACATAAGACAATGATGACAAATGTCACAATATAGTTTTATATTTATATAAATATAGTATATATTATAGTATAATTATACCAATATAATATATTATATTATATATATTATAATATAATATATAATTGTATGATAATATATATATAATGTCATAATATAGTTTTAAGAAATCTGATAAATCTAATCAAATCTAATATATCTAGTATATCTAATCTAATGGTGAAAAATATTGGTGAGTTTCGCATAATTTTTTTATATTTGATTATTTTTTTTCATTAGACAATATTACAGCTACAATCATAAACAAAACATTTAGTAGCAGGTAGAATATTGTTAAAATTACACTTACAATTTATGTTTTTTTGTGTGAAAATATTTACATTTGCACAGAGAAAAATTTGAAGTTGTATTTTTATGTTATTATGACATTTTTCCCACTCTGAAAGTGGAACGTAATCTATGAAGATGATTTCTTTCGGCTTTTTGCCTTCTGGGGTCGCCACAGGGAATCCAATTCGCATATTTGATTTGGCAGGAGTTTTCACATCGGATGCCCTTCCTGACACAACCCACTGGACACTCATCCCGGAATCGAACCTGGGTCCCCTATGCACCAGCCCGGTGCCTTATCAACTGAGCTATGCAGCCGGGTGGTAAGTTTTGTAAATATTTTGGGTGTAATTTTTGCATTTACCAAATTCATCTTGCAAGCCCCAGGGTCGCATACTTGACACTCCTGTATTGTTCTCAATGTGATGCACAACATCTTGACACCATTAGCTTCTTTCCTTTAATTGACAGATGTCTTGCTGAAGAAGTGACCTTTGATACTTTACCGTTTTGCTCCAGTTTCTCGTGGGCCTGTTTGACTGTCGCACACTGCCAAGACAGAGCGTTGAATCGCTTCTCCACCTCCCCCAGCTGCTTTAAGTGGGTGTCCTTTAACCGGCTCTGCAAGGCCAGCTTCTGTTCCTGTAGAAGCAGTGCAGTGAAAACATGAGACAGAAGGACCAAAAAAAAAAAAAAGTTCACTCTTTAAAGCAGATGCTAAGCTGCAGTGGCCTTCAGTGACAGTGAGAGGCAGTTGACAGTAGAGGATCATGGGAGTGGTGTTTGTGTCAGATACAGTGTGGAGTGACTCGGTCTGCCTCGGGGGCCTTTATCGCTCCTCCGACTGCCATTACAGTTTGATCGTCTGTATCAAGCACACTCTTTCCTTCTTTCTGGGTTCTCCACTCACTCCCTTCGCTCTCATTCACACTCCCTCTTATCCCTCTCTCCTTTCCTTCGCCTCCCTCTCACTCGGCTGAGCCACTGTTATGTGAAAAAGGTTAAACCGAGCGAGGCCTGGTTATAAAATATTTTAATAGAGATATTTTCTCTGCTGCACTGGCAGTTCAAAGTGTCACACACTCCCTATCCGTTACTCTTGATGAGCTCTTCCCTCCAAAACCCATCCCTCCCTTAGCGCCGTTCGCTCATCCTCCTCTTTTAATTTTTCCCACTCCCACCTTTCCTTATTTCAACAATTTGTATAAGTGGAAAAAATCCTTCCTTACCAGTTCACTTGACTTCTTCTCCAAGTTGTACTTCAGCAACTGTGAAAGAGCGGGAAAACAACATCAACAGGTGACCAGGGTTCACTCAGAAGGTTCATTCGTTCAGATTTTATTGTCATGTCTTGTGGTTTGTATGGAGTTAGTGTTTCCAGTTTTATTTTTTAGATCCGGTGTTGGTCCAGTGTTTACCTCATGTGTCATGTAGTTTCACACCTAGGTTCCATCCCACCTGCGTCTGATGTCTAATCCCCTCCTGATGTATTCCACCTGCTGCATCCTCTGGGTATAAAGTCAGTGCGTCTTTCCCAGTCTGTTGTCAGATCTTTGCATGTTAAACCATTGATTCTGTCTGTCTTGTTGGTCTTCGTTTGAGAGTATTATGAGTAGTGGAAGCGAATTTGATTTGATTCTATCTCTATTCTTTTTGAGGAGTTAAGTTGTAAATTCTTAATATTGTGCCATTTTGCACGTAAGTGTGATTTTCCGCTATAGATTTCATTATATCATTTTCCTGTTGTAGATTTTTTGGTTATAATATATTCACGTGTTTTTGGCGTGGCTTTTTGTTAATGATTTTGAGTTAAGGTAAATTGTAATCGATCAATTTACAATCTGTAGATGAACAGAAGATAAATAAATATTTTTTTTTAAAATTACCACCGGAGTCTGTCTGCTTCTGGGTCCTACCTTCTCAGTGTCTGACATTTATGAAGAATTTCAAAGGTTTCTGAAGCTTTCTGATCAAGATCATCAAATAAAAATAAAGATGTATCATATGTCAACATTCTTGGCATATTTTACAGGATAAAATAGGTAACCTTCTTGTGTAGTACATTCATGCAAAGGAGTTTTTCCTTTATGAGTTACATGCATGAGTTTTCAGCAAAGAAATCTAACAACAAGTAAAGGATAATGTCATTAAACTGAACTAACACATATATGGAGTGAGTGATAAGTGCTGTATATCTACTGCTGAACATTTAATGATCTAATAACCTTCAAAGGGGAGTTAGTATTGAGACTGTTGTGCTAGAAAGTACCCAGTAGACATTTTTGACACATTTTTCATGTTTGGAAAGGCAATTCAAATGACATCAGTAACAATAAAGCATTGAATTTAATGTGCTTCAATGTACAGAGCAGGGGAACTGATCATGAAGTTCACATTGTGTCTGGACACTGTACATTTGATCTATGACATGATTAACTAAAGACTTGACCATAGTCCAATGGATATTTTGCTATTTTTTGAGCCTTTTTGAGCCTTTCATTCACATGTAAACAGCATTTTTGAACCCTATATATATATACACGGACATCACAGTGCAGTTTGGTACATACTCTCATTGCTTGTGTGTTGTTTTTGCACAAGCACAGTAAAATAGTTGGAATATTCAGAGGCCAGTGCATTATCTGAAGTCAATTAATATCCATGCTCATTTTGGATAATTATACCAGACCAAAAACAAAACTTCAAATGAGCATCTGTGGATGATTTTTCATTTTAATTATTTATTTTGTAAAATATAGGTCTTGTGTAAATGAATAAACATCCGTATTATTATGGACTATTCCTAATTTTGATTAACATTTGTAATAGCTATTTTCATAATCACTTGAATGGATTAAATTTGTCAGAATGATCTGCCAGGTTATTTATTAAAATTAAAACAAGCACTAACATTTGAACGGAAATAATTTGAAGCGCACGGAACAAACAGTGAAATTTTTAATCTAGAAGACTGTCAACGTACGCTGCAATTAAATCACCTCAGTCCCGACTGCCACTGATGTGAAAATGTGTTAAATTAAAGCGGGCCAGCAGACCGTGGCAGAATAATGAACACAACCGGGCGTCACTTTAGCCGAGCTCCACGGTCAGTGTCTCCCAGATAGAATATCAAAAACAGTCTCTATTGTCTCTGTAACACGGCTGGGCTGTTAAAGTGCAGCCGAGCGCAAAAATGGGCGTATATCACCTTGGTGGTGTCAAGACTAAAAGACGAACACTCTGAGAGCCAGACCGGGTCAGGCCTCTGTGCTCTAATCTGTTATGGCAGCGGTATCAAACGTGCGGCCCGGGGGCCAATCAAAGGTTCCAATCCAGCCCGCGGGATACATTTGGGAAATGCAAAAATTACACCTCAGATATTTACAAAAATTATAGTTCAGGTTCCATTTACAGACTTGTAAAAATATGACGAGAATAATATATAATCACTCACTATTACATACTTTTCTTTGTAGAAATGTCAATATTTTCATTTCATTTTCCTGTATGTACATTAAAATAAAGTATTATTTCACAAAGCACATAAATGATGATTTCTTTTGGCTTTTTCCCTTCTGGAGTTGCTACAGCAAATCATATTCGCATATTTGATTTGGCAGGAGTTTCTAGGTCGGATGCCCTTCCTGACACAACCCACTGGACACTCATACCGCGAATCAAACCCGGGTTCCCTATGCACCAGCCCGGTGCCTTACCAACTGAGCTATCCAGCCGGGGCACAAAGCACATGAATAACCTAAACAAATATAAACAACCTGAAATGTCTGAAAATAAGTGTAATTTTAACAATATTCTACATGTTAGTAAATGTTTTGTGTATTTGTACATCCACTGTGGTCAGTAAGTTGTAATGTGCATGTATAAATTATAAACAGAGATATAATATTGTTAATATTACATTTATTTTAATGTACATGTATAAATTATAAACTGAGGTATAATATTGTTAAAATTGCTATTAGTTTTATCAAGGGTTTTAAGGTTGTTAGCGTTATTCATTGTTTTAAAGGACAGTTTGTTGGTATGAACACTTTCATCATACGAGGAAAGTTTGGAGTTGACACTATTTATATGCAATTCTGTTATTATTGTACTGGCCCTGCCCACTTCAAACCAAATTTGGCTGAATTTGGCCCCTGAACTAAAATGAGTTTGGCACCCCTTTTATAGTCTGTGCCTTTAACTCTGATGCACTATAGCTTTCCCTCATTTACTTAATAGAAACAGGTTAAGTTCAGATTTACGTATATTTTTATGCCTTAAACAGACAATAGAGTAAAAGAAGGTATGTTATATGTGAGCTGAGAAGACCAGTACCTGTAGAGACTTCAGCTCCTCTTTCAAGCTGTTAATCTCTTTGTCTTTTAACTCTGCGCTGACCTGGTATTTCCCCTGAAATGGTACATTATTATCGTGAATGTCAAAAAAAGGCACTAAATAACAAGACACAGCACTAAGGAATCCACCTTCAGAGCCAACATTGTGAGAGTGCATCGAGGGAATTTACTACTACACTAAAAGCATTAATTGAATCAAATGCTTTGAGAATCTCCGAACAGTAATGTTTTGGGGGAGTCTGCTCTTCATACCTTTTCCTCTTCAATGTTTCTTATTTGGACCTGGAACTGAAGAAGAATCAAATATGCACGTACAATCAGTATTTGTCTTCCTGCGCTGATAAACGTTTGCATTGTGACGTACGTATTCTTTTAAGAAATACCTGCATCTTGACTTCAATGAGTGATTCTGAGTGCTGGTTCGATGCCGTTTCAATTTGGTGTCGTTGGGAATCCTGTGATACAGAGTAAAACCAACCAAAGCAATTGGCAATATGGGTATTGAAAGTACCTTCCTCCATCAGCTGTGTATATATGACATAAATACAAGACTAATGTAGCACCTTTGTGTTTTAGATGTGGAAGGACGAAGGAACATCCCTTCATTTAAAATTAGAAATTGCAAATTAGACCCCGCCACCCTTCCAATCAAAATGTGTTTGAAGCAGTCAATGGTTGTGTGAACCTGGAGAAAATAACCTACTGGATAAAAAAAAGAACTAGGATGTATTATAAAAAAGGAGGTCAGAGGTCAACATATGTCTCTATGCAACTCATGGAGTTCACTTATTTATGTGTTTTGCTTTTTTTTTGGGGGGGGGGTTGTCTGTTGTGTCTGATCCTGTCATTGTGTGTTGTGAATGTCGTCTTGTAGTGTATGAATGTAACTGTAACACTGTCTAATGAAAAATGGTGTTAAAAAATTAATCAAAACAAAAGAAAGTACCTTCTCCCATTCCAGACCCTGTTTCTCCAGCACCAGTTTACTGATTTGATCCTCAAAGTGCGTCTCTGCATCCTGAAAGACACATATATTTGATTTATTTACACAACCACGACGCTGTATAAAGGCTGATTCTCAAACACTCACACGTTACATAGGATGTACGACAAGATATGGAACCATTTATAAGCTACATGGTTTACACCACATTGGTTCAGCTCTATATACCTCAGAAGGGCCTGTAGGACTTAGGAGGTCAGAGGTCCACATATGTCTCTATGTGACTCATGCAGTTCAGTTATTTATGTGGGTGTTTTTTTGTCTTTGTCATTGTACCCCTTGTGAATGTTTTGCGTTCTTCGTGTTTGTTTGGGTTTTGTCTGTTGTCTCTGATCCTGTCATTGTGTGTTGTGAGTGTCGTCTTGTAGTGTATGAACGTAACTGCATTACTTTCGAATGAAAAAAATCAAAATAATACATATAAATCTAAATAATGCAAGATAACATAATTTTTAAAAACTGCAGCTCTGCATCCTGAAACACATATGTTTCATTTATTTAGACGACCATCACACTCCATAAAGGTCGATTCACAGACACTCACACCTTACATAAGGTGACAGTGAATGTAAATGCAGGGTTGGCTGGTACGGTGTGATCCTATCTAAATGAATAGTGACGTATCCACTGCACAGGCTTTATCTCTTCCATACTGTCGGACAAAAAGCTGTCTGGCCTTTATCCAAAACTGCAAAGTGCACTAAGTTTTTCCCCGCTTCATTCCTCCGCATCATTTGTAGAAGCACCCATTGAAAGAGGAACATTAGAAGGGAGGTGATATTTGTAGAAAGCCATCCCTATCCTCCCTCTTCCCCCGGAGACGGCAGGTAAAAGTCAATTGCTCTCTATATCCATGAGACTTTTTTATGTGCACGTGGGAGCTGGTTAACCCAGTGAGTTTATTTTATAAGTTCCTATTAAACTATGCTACCAGCAGGCACTGCGCTTAAAGAAGGAGTGCATGAGATAAAGCTGTAATTTTTCTACTGCGGATTAATTATGATGTGAGTGTTTTTGTGTGAAAAATAAATATATATATAAACCATTCATGTAACAGTTGGAGCCTTTTTATAAAAAACATTTTGTTAAACAATATCGAATATAATTTTTTATAAACTTCCTTCCCATGTGGCAATTTATGACCATTATCGTGATATTTTGTGGGAGTTTTTATCTCTCCGCAGTTTTAGAGCTGTTTGAATGGATGCGTTTTACTGCGTTTGAAAGAGGAAAAAGGTAAAGTATCTGAGTGTGAAAATATGTGGCTTTATTTCACAGTTTATTTAAAAGAAGTTGGACATAGTATATCCAAAAGTTTTGTTTATTACACATAACGTCATTGAGTGCCTCTATTAAATTTTATGAAAAAATTTTTAATTGCAACACATGTCTCTCTGTGACTCATGCGGTATTTATGTGGGCCAGGTTTTTGTTTTGCTTTTACTTTGTAAAAAAAAAAAAGGTAAAGTATCTGAGCGTGAAAATATGTGGCTTTATTTCAGAGTTTATTTAAAAGAAGTCACTTGCTGGGGTTTTGTGGGGGGGGGTGTCTGAAAATCAATGGAATATCCACGGGGTCACATTTCCACTGGACCCTGAAGTCTGTATACGAGTACATGTAACTAAACTTGTAGTGTATGAATGTAACTGTAATATTGTCTAAAGAAAAACCCAAATAAAATAATAGTTTGAAAAAACTGGATGCAAAAAAAAAGCAGGATGTTCTACAGGATATGGAATTATTTATAAAGTCCATGGAAAACTTACCAAATTGGTTCAGCTCTGTATACCTGAGCAGGGCTTGTCTGTTTTTCTTTTCTAATTTTTTTTGGTTGTTGTGCTTGTTTTGTCTTGTTTTGTCTGTTGTCTCTGATGCCATCATTGTGTGTTGTGAATGTTGTCGTGTAGTGTATGAATGTAACTGTAATATTGTCTAATGAAAAATTTAAATAAAATAATTTTGAAAGGAAGACGTTGGACATAGCAAACCCAAAAGTTGTTTTTTTTTAATTCCTCATAATGTCTCTCAATGCCTCTATTAAATTTTATGAAGAAAATTGGAATCGACGTCATTGAGTGAATTTGCATTTGGCTGAACTTCAAACGGATTTTCCCGATGATCATATCAGCAACTGAAGCGGTGGACGGTCACGCTGTATTTTACAAAGAAAACAAAGCAGCTGGAATTTGACCTGCTCAGGAATGTCCGGCACCATCGTGACATCCTTCTGCATCTTGACCTCTCCACCCAATGAGCAGCACTTGGATACAGTAAGTGCAGCGCCTGAGGAGGATCAGACTAATACACCATCTTATGTTTGTGTCCCAGTTAACAGGACAATAACTATAAAAATGAAATAACAACACAACCACCGACATCCTATTCTTGCTCCCCTAACCTTTAAGCACACTCAGAATGTGTTTTTGAGCTTCAAAGTACTTGCTGGAGGGTAGCAAGCGTGATTTATTTTTGCTACTTTTTCTACAAGCAAATTTACGCTGTACTTGTTGGTCAAGGGCCAAATGGTTTTGGTAACCCCGCGTTGATGCAATGTGCATCGAGCCCAGCTGGCTCCTGTCCATGTGCATGCTCACATCCACAGTATTCCAGTGACTGTGAACATACAGATCCTCTCAATGTTTAAATACAGCTCTGGAAAAAAAATGAAGAGACCGCTGCAAAATGATCCGTTTCTCTGATTACTTACTTATATGTGTGTGTTTGAGTAAAATGAACATTGTCGTTTCATTCTGTAAACTGTTGACAATATTTCGCCAAAATTCCAAATAAAAATACTGTCATTTAAAGCATTTGTTTGCAGAAAACGATCAAAATAACAAAGAAAAAAGATGCAATGTTTTCAGACCTCAAATAATACAAAGAAAAAAAGATCATATTCATTCTTAATTCAACAGACACAAGACTGGAATGAACTGTCATAAATGCAGAGATGATGATGATTTCAGGCAAAAAGAAATGCACTGGTCTCTTAACTTTTTTCCAGAGCTGTATATTCAACTGTAAACCCAGCTGCCAACATTAAATGTCCAGATAATATGTGTTTGCACTGATTTACTGTATATAATCTCAACTCATGTTACATTTCAGCATTAAGATGCTGTGTTTTATATTCATATATGGTTCATTCTGCCCTACTGGGGTGAGGGTTGTTTTAACCCATAAAGACCCAGTACTCCTGGAGAAAATAACCTACTGGATGCAAAAAAGAGGTAGGATGCACTACAAGATATGGAACCATTTTTAAAGTACATGGCAAACGTACCTGTACACAGAAGACTACTTACCGACTGAATATCAAAATACACGGAGTTGTACACGGAGTTGTGTTAAAGGTTATTTTTTATTCGTATTCATCTATCAATGATACTTTCAATTAAATGGGAAACTGTTTGGTGAATAAAATATCACAAAATGGTGAAAAAATGTTTCCTTGCTTCCTCACAACCTAAAAGTATTCCGATTACTGTATTAGAAAAATCGAAAAACCCACACATTTATGCCTCAATATATATATGTACCCGTCGTATGTGCAGCTCCTCAACAGCCTCAAGCAGACGTGTTTTAAACTCCAGCAGCTGTAGTAAGACGCTACCGTCACTTTTGGCTTGATGGGGATCACCAGGCGGAAGCGGCTTCTCCAGAGACTCAGATCCTTCAGCCTAAGAGGGAGAGTTTTAAAGCATAAAAGCACAAGTTCCTGCATTTGTCTAACACTGTTAAATAAAAAGACAACTTCTGACAAAAGCATAGTGAAAGACCTAAACCTCATACTTGATAAATGATGCTGATTTAGGATT
>JAPTHA010000024.1:22979547-22995722 GCA_029814585.1 Gymnapogon annona
TCTATCTATCTATCTATCTATCTATCTATCTATCTATCTATCTATCTATCTATCTATCTATCTATCTATCTCTCTCTATACATATATATTTAAGATATTACTATGTTGCTGTATTTTTAAACTCGTAAAAGACATTTTATAATAAAGTATGGCGATTCTACTCCACACATCAAATCCTGCACATACATCACCAGTTTTAAATCCAATTTGAAAACCCATCTTTCTACCCCTGCTGTTAGTATCTAATTATATAATTTCACCATTTTCACTCTAAAACACAGATAAAAGTTTGGAGTGAACAGTATTTACATATTATTATGTTATTATTTGACTGGTTCAGCCCACTTCAGATCAAATGTACCTGCGACCCCTGAATTGAAGTGAGTCTGATGCCCCCAGTTTACATTGTTACAGTTGCACTGTTTATACCACTCACACTAGTGTTACACAACAGTGTCTACACTGGCATTATTTGTATTGTTTACACTGTGGCTGCTCTGTGTGTCGAGTTTTAAATTCTGTTCTATTCCTGTTCCATTCATTCATTCTGTTCTATTCTATTCTATTCCTGTTCCTCTATTCTATTCTATTCTATTCTATTCTATTCTATTCTATTCTATTCTATTCTATTCTATTCTATTCTATTCTATTCTACTCTATTCTATTCTATTCTATTCTATTCTATTCTATTCTATTCTATTCTATTCTAT
Source organism: Gymnapogon annona (assembly GCA_029814585.1). NCBI lineage: Eukaryota > Metazoa > Chordata > Actinopteri > Kurtiformes > Apogonidae > Gymnapogon > Gymnapogon annona. The sequence goes on from JAPTHA010000024.1 coordinate 22,980,258, forward strand.
TCTATTCTATTCTATTCATGTTCCATTCTATTCATGTTCCATTCTATTCATGTTCTATTCTATTCTTATTCCTGTTCTATTCCTGTTGTATTCATGTTCCATTCTATTCTATTCTTATTCCTGTTCTATTCTATTCCTGTTATATTCCATTTTATTCGTATTCCTGTTCTATTCTATTCCTGTTGTATTCTATTCTGTTCTATTTGTGTTCTATTCTTTTTCCTATTCTATTCTATTCCCGTTCTATTCTAGTCATGTTCTATTCTACCCTTATTCCTGTTTTATTCTATTCTATTCCTGTTGTATTCAATTCTATTCATGATCTATTCTATTCTTATTTATGTTCTATTCTATTCTATTCTTATTCATGTTCTATTCTATTATTCATGTTCTATTCTTATTCCTGTTGTATTCTATTCTATTCATATTCTATTCCATTCTATTCCTGTTGTATTCTATTCTATTCATGTTCCATTCTATTCTTATTCCTGTTCTATTCTACTGCTGTTGTATTCTATCCTATTCTATTTATGTTCTATTCTTATTCATGTTCTATTCTATTCTATTCATGTTCTATTCTATTCTATTCTATTCTATTCTATTCTTATTCCTGTTCTATTCTATTCTATTCCTGTTGTATTCTATTCCCGTTGTATTCTATTCATGTTCTATTCTATTCTTATTACTGTTCTATTCTATTCTTATTACTGTTCTATTCTATTCTTATTACTATTCTATTCTATTCTATTCTATTCTATTCTATTCTATTCTATTCTATTCTATTCTGTTCTATTCTATTCTAACTAATTACAGAGATAAAATACATTAAATATATTATGGCACTCCAATGACACTATGCGACAATTATAGACCCAGTGCCCCCACCCTGCGCTCTCTCTCTCTCTCTCTCTCTCTCTCCGTGTGTCGGTGTCTCTCTCCCCTCCACCCTCCACATTCCACACATGCGGAGAAGCAACAAGCTACTGAACCAGCAGCAGCGGCGGCGGAGCAACGAGCTAGCAGAGGCAGCCAGCGGGGCGCTCATTATTACCATGCAAAAGTTTGCAAACACCCATTCCTCGTCCTGAGCGGGCAACCAGAGTCAGCGTCGGTGACACCCGGAGCCATGGGTCGCGGCTGGCTGCCTTGAGTGTTCGGTTCCGCTGTGTTATTTCGGAGCTTCAGATGTGTGGAAAAGTCGCTCGCGCTCTCCTCGTCGTTTAACAAGATGGCAGCGGCGGCGGCGGCGTCGGTGCAGGGTTTGACAGTGCGGCTCCTCGTCGTTGCTAGTCTGTTCCTTGACGCTCTGGGTGATATCACTTACTGGTCTTACTGAAGGTACGTGCGTCCGTTTGGGACTCGAATGTGCTTTTGTTTGGTGTCGCCTCTTGTGTGTTTTATTTTTATTATTTTTTTTTTTACCACTAATGGTGCTAGCTTGTTGGCTAGTTGTTAAGGTAGGTAAGTTGAGTTGGTTCTTTTGCTCTATACAAGTGTGTGTTAGCTGTGAAGGCTAATCTAACGAGTTAATATGATCTCAACCAAAGTGTTTTATTGGAAAGTTTGATCAACACAACGTACGTGTGACTATTTCCTTTTATGGCTCACTTTTCTTTGACCTTTTTTTTAAAAGAAAAATCTTGTGAGGAGTTTGCGTTACTTTGGAACGTGTAGGGAAAATCCCCTTATTATTGTTTTATTATCAGCAAATGTTGTGTGTGAATAGAGTAAACAGTAAATATGACTCCGTCACTTTGTTAAAGTTTGTGTAAGTGATCATCTTTTCCCCAAGAGGATAACACAGTCCTTATTTAGTAGGCTGTCACGTAGCACATACGTTTCAACAGGTGTCCGTGCTGTTGTTACCCATCCCCCAAACACACACACAGACACACACACACGCACACACACACACATAGGCAGGCCACACATACACACGTACACGTATACATGCCACACACACACACCTCCCATATGTTACTGTCTCTTAGATTGATCAGTAGCAAATTGCGTGTTCAGCTGGCATTCTTTTACAGCTGGGAAACAAACACACACATGCGCACACGCTCCCCCTGTGTCATGGCTCTCCATTTCAGGCTTGGATCTCGTCACCCTGTGGGGTGTCAGGCTACCTAGTTTGGCAGGAGAGGACAGAACGGGAGGTATCACAGCTGTGTGGAAGCTCACCGTCCCTCCTGATGGCACCTTGGCAGGCATACGCAGTAAAAATATTTGCAGTATACAAACCATATGGTGACACCTTTTTGCTCTGCGGGCATAGTTTTTCAGTTGCATCATCATCACATTATCAGTATAAGTCAGGGCTTGCAGGTGTGCATAGCAAATGTAGAAAATGTTTTGTTTACAGTTGTGTTTTAATGAACTCTCCAGTGCTTGACTATGACTTCTTTAAAATAATATTTAGATTGGATTTTATCTTAGACAATATTACATTCATACACTACAAGATGACATTCACATCCCACAATTGCATGGTCAGAGACAACAGACAAAACACAAAAAACAAACAACCCCCCCCCACACACACACACAAAACACACAAATAAGTGAACTACATGAGTCCCATAGAGACATATGGAGACCTCTGACCTCCTAAGTCCTACAAGACCTGCTAATTTTAGTCTCTTTTACACAAGTTCCAAAAGCAATATTTCACCCATGTGGTGTGCTGGCAAATTTTCAATGTAGTTTGTTGAACACCCTCCTTTTTTCCATCCAGTAGGTTATTTTCTCCAGGTTCACACAACTGTTTATTTCTTCAGCCACATCTTGATTGAAAGGGAAGCGGGGTCTAATTTCCATTTTCTATCAATACATTTCTTAGCAATTGTCAACAGAATTTCTGTCAGTTTCTTGGCACACTTTACAGTTCATCAGTATATGTCACAGTTTGCAGATGTGTGTAGTAAATGCAGAAAGTGTTTTGTTTATAGTATGTTTTAATGAACTCAGCCTTGCTTGAATATGGCTTTTTCTGTTCCTCGTGAACTGAGACCTTTTCTTATCAGCCTTATTCTGCAAGCAGGAGCAGGTGTAAACTTGATGCCTGCATGGGTGCTATCTAAGAAAGGATTACGTAACAAGATTGTTTTTTACTTACTTGACAGAAAATTTAGGTCATAATTGTAATGATATATCTGTTTGAACAACCTATCAGGTAAAACTCCCCGTTCCTGACTATTCCCGATTGCGGGGAGTGAGGTGTGTTGTATTTTATGTCAAGTTTGTGACACACCCCTTCGGCCTGCCTCAGCCTGTGTGTGTATGTTACAGCTCCGCCTGTCAAGAACGCCACTGGCTGAGTCTCAGTGCATTATTACTCAAGGAAAAAACCTTGAGCTTAGGACAACACGCTTTGTGTGTGTGTGGATGTTTAATGTAGCCTTGAAGCTGCTAACATCTGAATCAGAGTGTAAACACAGGCTTGGCTCACGCAGTCATAGAAAGTGGCCTGGCATCTGTCTGCTGTGTGCCTCTTACCATGGTGTCAGGACTTGCTGCGAGGGGAGGAATGTTGTTGGAGCATCTGAAAAAGATGTTCAAGACAATTAATGATTAGGTTTGTTATGGGAATGTATTGATTTTTTTTAGGGAAAGGTTTGAATGTTATAAGTGTGTTATTGTCTTATTTGGTATTGTGTTTTTGTTATTTCACCTATAGCTTTTGGTTTGGGTAATGTGAACACTATTTAATGCAGTTGGATACACAGGTGGTCTCATTATGAACATATATATGTATATATATCATTTTGCGTCAATAGTAACATTCTATTAGTGTGGAATGCTGTATAAGTTGTATATTTATTGTACATAGTATTTTTATGGTGAATCACATTATTACACATCGTTAGGTTATTATTATGGTGTTCTTTGCAAATATTGCTATTCCTCAAATTTTTCTATTTTTTATATCTTTATGCTGTCATGAAGCACTTGCAAAAAAAAATAATTTCCCTCTGGATTAATAAAGTATTCTGATTCATTACGAACAATGTGTTAGAATAGGGTTGAAAATGTTGAAACAAATCAGTAGATAAGTTACAAAAGACAAATGTACCAATAATTCTGTCTGCCGGAGTCTAGGTTAATGAAGTGTTCTTTTGCCTTTTTAGAAATAAAATAAAACTTCATAACCTGAAAATAACCTTTTTTCTGCAGCTCTCTCCTCATCACCCAAATCAAAGCAATAAATATAAAGTTAAATGATCTGTTTCCGCAGTTATGAAAAGGGATCTGGAGTGGAGTAGAGCTGTCTGGGTTTGCATTTAAACCACGTTTAAGAGAATCTGTTTGTTGATAAATACAGGTGTAAATGATCTATTTAGCCCTTCAACCTGTCTGAAAATGCCTGTATAGACAAAATCAGGGCATCAATAGATAGAGTTTCTGCAGCCTCAGAACACAGTCATGGAGTGGACGCTCCAGCCTCATTCCGCTTGAATTACGATATGCTGAAAGGGAAGTTTTGGCCACTGACAAAACTTTGTTGCGCTGCAGGTTTCAAGTATGTTTACACAATTTTTTTTCGTGGAATGGGTTGTGGTTTAAAAGAACATTTCCGCGACACTAGCATGATTGTATCAGCAAGAATTATCGATGCATCACATGGGGGAAATTGCGTCATTCTTAGGTCTTTTTTTTCTATTTAATTTTGATTTTCATTGGACACTATTACAGTTACATTCATACACTACAAGAAAACCAACAAACCACAATAGCAGAGTCAGAGAAAACAGATAATACAGACATAAATAAATACCTAAAGGCAACATATTAAAAGATCAAAAACATTTAACCTTTTTAAAAAAAAAAAAAAAAGATTTTCATTAGACAATATTACTGTTACATTCATACACCAGACAACACACCCGAGCCACATTGGCGGGGCTCAAGACAGTAGACAAAACAGGAAAAAAAAGCAAAATGAAACAAACACAAGTAAGTGAACCACATTAGTCACAGAGAAATATGTTGACCTCTGACCTCCTCAGACCTACAAGCCCTGCTGGGGTATATAGAGCTGAACCAATGTGGTGTACTGGTACATTTTCCGTGTACTTTATGAATTGTTCCATGTCTTGTAGTACATCCTACTCCTTTTTTTTTTTTCTTCCACTATGTTATTTTCTCCAGGTTCAAACAACTGTTGACTTCTTCAACCACATCTTTGTCCAGTTCTGCTACTGAATACATTCATGATTTACAACCAAGAGTCTCGTCTTGTGCACGTCGCACAAATGAACTTGAACGGTACTGAAATGCAGTGGAATTGATTAGAATTGAGAGAGGGAGAGAGAGAGAGCGAGGTTTATTAGTCAGCAGTTATTTTAGAATGCGTGATCTGTGTATTTCTAAAATGTCACTGAGTCACAAAGCTCTCATTATGCTTTATGGTGTATTATTTCCCCCTTGGAGTACTGCTGGCTTTGCGGTTCCACTTTGTGTGAAACTGACCCTCTAGTGTAGCGTGCGGGGACAGGCCAGCGATGCAACGGGCTTCCCCCATCTCCTGTTACAGCAAGCAATTTCTCCTTTCCTGTAGGGGTGACATTATGGCTCGAATGCGTATTCGTTTGGCAACTTCACGATGGCTTTATTTAGGTATGGAATGAGGAGGTGTATTTTGCTTTTGACGTGTTCACTCTTGCATACGTTGTAGAGCGACATTGCCCAGTGTTTAATGTGATCAGGTGCATTGGTAAACAGGTCTTTGTTGTCATTTCACTTTGAGCCAAACATCGTCTTTACGAAAGCCTAAAAAGTTGTTTATGTTAGTTATACCCCATCTGTTTGTAATGCGAAATTTCTAACATTTATTTCAACAAAACTAAAATTGCATTAACAGGTTAGATTGCGCTTCTGTTTTGCATGCCTGGAAAGATATTTTCAAAGGATATAAGCAGGAATGATTTTAATGTGAGCGAGGTGTATAAATGCCTCAGCCAACATACAAACAAAGAGGCTGATTTTAGAATCAGCCTCTTTGTTTGTATTTTCTGTATCATGGACAGCGACTGAATAAACATAAACCTGAAACCTGAATCTCCTATTATTATTTTATACACTGAAAACTAAGACTGTCGTTCACTAACTTTCAGTACCAGTATTTCCACCTTCATCTATGTTACATTCTTTATAATTTCACATCTCTGGCAAAAAAATTACAGAAATTAAACAGTTGTACAACAATTTTTGTTGTCCTGTTATTCTTGTCACAGAAATTGCTGATTATTTGCTGATGTTTTAAAATATTTATATATGGGTTATGAGGAATGCTGAAAATTCTTGTGGTTTGTTATGAAACTATGGTGGGACAAATTGGACTGATAAATAATGGTGAAACTATGTGTTGACACTGAGATTTGCTCCATAGCAACTGAACCTCAGTGTCACACAGGCATTTGGTGCATAATAGTAAGTACTGTATTTTCTGGAGTATAAGTCCCACCAGCCAGAAATGCATAATAACTAAGAAAAAAAACTACAAGTTGCATTTTTGGGGAAAGTTTATTTTAAAAAAAATCAGGGACCAAGAACAGACATTTTGTCTTGAAAGGAAAGTTATAATGTGTGAATAGGTGTACAGTAAGCTAACGTAAAATGCTGATGGTTATTCAGCGGTAATTTTGAAATTTAACATTTTCAGTGGTGCAGGAATATCAGATACTGGTACATAAGTCTGGGGGGCCTTTCCTTGGTTGTCAGTGTGAAAATAATGAACATGTGAAGTGATTTATGATATTTTAGTAATTTCACATATAAGTCACCTGAGTGTTAAGTTGCAACAGGGCCAAACTATGAAAAAAGTATGACTTATAGTCTGTAAAATACAGTAATAATAATAAAGTTTTTTATGTCGCACTTCTTCTAGAAAGGTTTCAAAAAGTGTTTTACAGTAAGGTCAGAAGTGGATAGGCAAAAAACCCTTCACCTACTTACACATAAATTCTTACACTTGATTCTGTTGTCCAGATGTAAAAACCTCACCTGTTGTGACTGCGTCTGCTCTTTTTATTGGCTGGTTGGGGCAATACATTGTGGACTATCCCAGTATTCATTGGCATCTCATTGATCAGTAAAGGTTGTTGCAGCACTGGATTGTAGTGACCTTTTATGGACTATAAATTGCAACATGGCCAAACTCTGGGGGGAAAAATGTGCGACTTGTAGTCCGGAAAATACAGTAAGCAAAAGCAATTACAAGTTTGGTGAGCATCCTAATCCCTGAATCTAAAAGTGAAGTCAAGCTGTTGCTGTAAACCCCCTGCGGTTGTTGATGGATGTCTTCTCTGCTTTTCTTGTAGGTATGGCCTCACAAGTCTTGCTCTACCCATCACACCTTCACTCAGCTCAAATAAGTGCCTTAGGAAGCAGCGGCAGTGGTACCAGCAGACAAACAGGCGAAGTCCATTGCAGTACTAACACCAGCAGAGCCTTTCAGCACCGACCCCCGCCCAAGACCTATGTGATTGGCGTTAACTACGGTATCGCCTATCCCAACAACGTCGTCCCGTCCTGGAGAGGCGCAGGACGACCGCAACGGGGAATCCAGCTCGACGACAGGGAGGAGTGGGTGTTGCAGACTGCTGGATTAGAGAGGGAGGAAACGTGGGAGGGAGGAGGTGGAGGAGGAGGAGAGGTGAGGCGGCATAGGGACAGTGGTGGTGGAGAAGGAGGAGGCTTGGACTGCGGGCTCCTGAGGAGGGCCTGTATCAGACCGGAGAAGGAGGAGGGCCCCAACATCAGAGCACAGGTCGGAGGTGGATACATTAACCTCGTTGACTCGTCGGCCACTCAGAGATGTGAGCAGAAACCGGGTGATTTCGGAGAACGGCCACAGGAGAACAGCGGCGTCGGAGCCATGCAGATAGTGGAGGAGGTGTCTGCTCTACCGTCACTTCCTCCCCCGGTGGCCATGTTGCAAACCAGCACCGGTAACAATGTGGATACTGTCAGAGGGGGGGGCGGCGGCGGGGGGACGCTGCCCACGCAGCACAATAGGGGCAACGGAGTCAACGGCGTTGGTGGGGCGGCAGACGGGACTGAGTTCAAGTCCAACGGCAGCACAGAGGCAGGGGCAGCAGGAGCAGCGGTGACCAGGAGTGGATCGGCAGATGGCGACTATCAGTTAGTCCAGCACGAGGTCCTGTGTTCCCTGAAGAACAGCTATGAAGTCTTGGAGTTCCTCGGTCGTGGCACATTTGGTCAGGTGGTCAAGTGCTGGAAGAGGGGAACCAATGAAGTGGTGGCGGTCAAAATACTGAAAAACCATCCATCCTATGCACGGCAGGGGCAAATAGAGGTGAGCAGCGTTTGACTAGAAACTAGTGGAATATTCATTTGTGTGTATTTTTAGTTGTATTGAGGAAATGACTGACTTTAGTTGGTTTGAGTTGTTTTCAGGTATTATGACGTCTGAAAAAGGATGATGACATATGTCAAAGTTGCTACAAAACCATTTTTGGAATGTGATTCCATTTCACACCATTCTGTTCTTAAACTCTAAAACCACTGCCATTTTTAGTCTTGAATTCTAACAATTGTCAGTGCTTATTAAATAAAAACATCAATCGGTTTTCCACATTTGATGGACTTCATTAATCAATTATTCAATCAGATTTATTTGTGTAGCAAACAGAAGTCATATTGAGGCACTTTATTTACATATAGAGCTGAATAAACCAGATTCCCATATTAGTTTAATACAAACCAACAGAATCTTCCAGGAGTACAGTAGATGATACTTGGAGGCAGTGGAAGAAAAACTTCCTTTTAACAGTATATACCTGGAGCAGACCCCTTCTCCTGGAGGGTGGACGTCTGCCCCCCAGGGCTCTGACCAGCTAGAGAGAGAGGGTAAAGCAAGAGACCCATGTTGATGATGATGGAGGTAATCATGTTGTGTTTTCTTCCTGAACTACCAGGTGGAGATCTTGGCTCGGCTGAGCAGCGAAAATGCAGACGAGCACAATGTTGTGCGTGCACTGGAGTGCTTTCAGCACCGCAGTCACACTTGTCTGGTGTTTGAGATGCTGGAACAGAACCTGTACGACTTCCTTAAGCAGAATAAGTTCAGCCCACTGCCACTAAAAATCATCAGGCCTATTCTGCAACAGGTAAACAGGAGTTTGAGCAGGTACAATGAACAAGCAGCCCAACCACCTGCACGTCGAGTGACTTCACATGCGGGTTGATGTTGACAGGTGGCTACAGCCTTAAAGAAGCTGAAGTCTCTGGGATTGATCCACGCTGACCTGAAGCCGGAGAACATCATGCTGGTTGATCCCTCCAGGCAGCCATACAGAGTTAAGGTCATCGACTTCGGTTCAGCCAGTCACGTCTCCAAGGCTGTCTGCTCTACATACCTGCAGTCCCGATACTATAGGTGAGCACTTTCATATTCATAGTCAGGGGATTTCAGACCAATTAGAAAAAACACCCAACCCATTATTAAATTTTGTTGTATTACTATATTTTCCTGCCTAAGTCATACCATCCAAATATGCAGAGTAAGGAAACAAACATATACAAGTCACACTGGACTGTAAGTTGTACCAGCCAAAAATGCATAATAAGGGAGATATAGGCCGGAAAATATGGTATATATATTTGTTCCAATACACTTTAAAAGTACTGCAAAGCATTTCCACCGATTGATTTACATTATATTTTAAAAACCTTAAAAATGAATTAATTCTGTTGGGACAACTGATGTTACAGTTTTACCATGTTGCTAATTATAAAAACAAAGATAATTTACAACTTACCATCGTGTCTTCTTAAAAACATGTTGTTGCTGTGCACAAAAGCCAACATTATACTATAAATACTTTTACAGTTTATTCTAAGACCAGTATTGGGTTGAGCTGTAGTAGACCACATAGCTTGTGAAAGCTATGTTGGGCAGCTGCAGCTAAATTCATACAAATATGACTTCATCATATTTCTGCTGAAGCCTGTGATGAATCCCAACGCAATCGGAATACTTTAATATATATGTGTGTGTATATATATGTGTGTGTGTGTGTGTGTGTGTATTTAACACATAAAGAGATAACATGTATGTAATATACCATCCATGTATGCAGGGCTACTAAAATGTCTTGAAACATTTAAATTGTTGGTCATTTGAATGTGAATGTCAAACGTGAACATGTGAATTGTCAAAATAATGTGTTGGGGACCAAGAATTGATGATGACTACTAAATTCAAAACACAATATCCTTCAGTTTTGGCTAGTTTTGGTTCCAATATTAATCAGTATATACTATGGTTATGTGGATACTATCTGTACACAATTTAAATCAGTTGTGTGGGTTTTAAACTAAAAATGGTTATTGAAACTGCACAACAAGGGAGACACCGTCATTATAGAATAAATGTATAAAATCGTGGATGACAAAAAATGAAAGGGCACATAAGCCTGTCCTTCTTAAACTGTTTAATTACTGATACTTCTTAAACTATTGGGACTGTTTAAGAAATATATTAATTTTGAGAAAAATTAAAGTCAACCCAGGTGATTTTTATGGCTATGTCCTACTAATTCATCTTTAAAAACATTAAAATCCTCTTAATGTGGGATTTTGCATAAATGCATGTGTACAATACATTCCGAAGGTATGAACAATGGACAAATATGTCCTTATTTTTAGTATTTAAATATTTACCTCTTGAAAACTGTTATCTGACTCTTACCTGATACAAATATATAAATATATGTACATATGTACACACGTATATACATATAAAGAATATGTAAAGAAATAAAGAATATGTAAAGAATTTAGTGCAGTAATAAAGAGTTTTATGCAGTTATGAGTAGCTAGGAGTTAATGATCAAATTTCCCCATGAACGTTGGTGTTATTTATGTATTAGAGCTATTGTGACAAAGGCTTTGAGTGGAACACGCTTCATTCCTCAGAAAAAACTTGGACTGTCTAATGGTACAAAATGTTCAGAGATAAGATTTACTGTGTGTAATATTTTTAGGAAGTTCAGTGAGGCGGAGGTATAAAATGTCATGTCATGTGTCGTTGTGATATGTCAACAGAGTCAACTCGGTGTCATGGGTAAATGGCTGTTTATGCGTCTGTTTGTCCGTTTCCCACAAGGCTTAGTAAAAGCTGTGCTCAGCTTCATGTGTTGAGGCCTCTTCTGTTCTTACGTCATGCAGCGGCCTGTGTGTTAACCTGCCCACTCTCAGAGGGACCGCCACGCCACGTTCCACTCTTCCTGTCTGTCTGTGGCTGTATATGTCCTGGTCTTTGAGCTGCTCTGTCACTCTCACTGCACATGCATTTTTGGACGCATGCCTGCCTGCCTTTCACATGTGTCTGATCTGAGTTCAGCTCGCCACGCCCTAAACTATGCCGCTGTTGCGTAATACGCAGAGAGGAACTGAGATGTTTATATGAGGAACATCGTCACAGAATGTTTCAGATGTCTTTTAGCTCAGGGCAGGGGCATCGCACATGCAGCCCTGGGGACAAATGCCGCCCGCCAAAAGTTCCACTTTTTCTCTGTGTAAATGTATTTTCCTGTAATTTTCCAGTACTCACAGTAAAACAAAGTATCATTTAATAAAAAAAACATATATAATCTGACCAAATATAAACAATCTGTAGTGTCTGAAGAGGAGTGTAATTTGAACAATATTCCATTTGTTATTAACTGTTTTGGTTATTTATAGATCCACTGTGATCTGTCAGTGGAAATGTACACGTATAAATTATAAAATGAGGTAAAATATTGTTAACATTACACATATTTTAATGTACCTCTATAAATTATAAACTGAGGCACAGTATTGTTCATATTACGCTTATCTTAATGTACATGTATAAATTATAAACACATGTATAATATTGGTAAAATTAGTTTTCTTAAGAATTTTGGGGTTATTGTTGGTCGCATTGTTTTAAAGGACAATTTGTAGATGTAAAAATTTTCATCACATAAGGAACGTTTGGTTGATACTGTATGCCATTCTGTTATTATTGCACTGGCCCCGACCACTTCAGACCGATTTGGCCCCTGACCTTAAATCAGTTTGACATCCCTGCTCTAAAACACAGAGAAAAGTTTGGGGTTGACATTATTTCTATATTATTATGTTATTATCTTATTGGTTCGATCTACTTCAGATCAAATATACCTGAATGTGGCCCTTGAAGTGAAATGTGTTTGACACCCCTGGTGAGAGGGAGACTGACCTCATGACACAAGACCTGAGGTGGTGCAAGGAAGCTTGCTAATTTTAAAAATATGAACTCAGTTCCTCTGCCCAATAGGTAGAACAGGAGCTGTGTTGTAAATAGTTGCTGATTTTGAGATGTTGCGATATGGAAGTTGGAGTCTGGTGATGCATTCAAATATTTGTGTATTTATTTGATGTATGATTTCGGTGTATTTATGGAAAAATATTTAATTAATGAGAAAAAAGGTGTGGCTTTATTTTGCTTTTTCATTAGACTGTATTACAGTTACATTCATACACTACAAGATGACATTGACAACCCACACTGACAGGGTCAGAGTCAACAGACAAAAAAACTACAAAACAAACATAAATAAGTGAACTGCGTGAGCCACATAGAGACATATGTTGACCTCTGACCTCCAAAGACCTACAAGCCCTGCTTGGGTATACAGAGCTGAACTAAAGTGGTGTACTAGTGCGTTTTCCATGTACTTTATAAATGGTTCCATATCTTGTGGAACATCATACTTTTTTGCAAGAGGGACTTTTTGAAGTTTCGATCTGTAATAGATGTCTTGCGATGTGGAAGTTGGAATCAGATGACACATTAAAATATTTCTGTATGTTAGAGGTGTTGTTTTTGTTTCTTCCCCATAGTATTGACGTCACTGGAACTTCATTAATGTTTCTGTTCAGACTTTCATTTTGTGCTGTGGTTTCAGTTTTACATTGTTAGTGCATGAAGTATCTTTTATTACATTTTGGAAAGATTTGATTACTTTTCATGTAATTTTTATGGGTGTTTTTCGGGTACTATGATGAAATTCATGATGTGTGGATTCAGAAATGATTAACAGGACCATTGTTTTACAGTAAATTTTCCATGTAGTTTATAAGTGGTTCCATATCTTGTAGAATACCGTACTTGTTTCTTGCATCCAGTAGGTTATAATGGGAATTTTTGAAGTTTTGATGAGTACTAGTACTGATGTCTTGTTTTTTTTGTCGGAGATGCTTCTGTCACCTTATTTTTAACCCAGTCAATACAGTTCTAATTTCTCTGCTAGTTTTTAGTCTCTTTGACAGAAGTTCGAAAATCAATATCCCCTTATTTGATGGCAGGACTGGCTCCTTTCACTGACTCATTGACTCGCAAGTTCCAGCAAGTATGTCAATCAGGCTGGTTAAACTATTACAAAGTCTCCAAACATTGTGCAACACGGCTGAGATACTGGGTATGTCTCCTGTTTTTGCAGAGCACACACCCTTCCAATCCACCGTCGGCAGCTCACAAGGCCTTCCCTGTTGTTTTAACTGCCGTGCCTCACACTCTTAACTCGGTTTGGACAAATTATTTTTTTTGCAACAGGAGAGCCCCGGGGCATGAGAATTCCACTGCAAATCTGCGCGTTTTGACGAAGACGAGCGTCCCCCATACCCCCCAAGCCCCCCACCCCTTCTCTCGCAGACAAGGAGTATGCAGCTATAGTTGTTGCATAACATAAAGGCTTTGCTCTGCAGTTGACCTGGTTAGGTGTGTATGTGCTTGTGCGTTCCTATGTGTGTTTGTCTTTGTGCCGCATCTGCCGAGCTTAGATCATAGTGCAGGAGAAAATGGGCTGGCACTGGATTTCAGGGAGGTCAGTCAGGACACGGAAGGCTCGGGGAAGAATGCGGTATGTGAAAAACCCGCATTTAGATCCAGGAAAAAACATGCAGACATTCCTGTGTGCGTCTGGGTGTGCTCATATGTGTGTACCCCTGTCCGCACAACAGCTGCCAAGGCAGGATACTTAAGTTGCATATGCACGTTACACAATGTCCTCCCAACACACCATGACGAAAAGTCCATTCACATGCGACAAAAGAGCTTCTCTCAAGCCGTGGAATTGTACATGTCAAGGTTCTAAATGTTAGTTTGCGGAGCCGTGAAGTCATTCTGACCAAGAACATGTGGAATGTCAGGCACTTTCAGGCTGCGTTCTACAGATCATGTTGTACCCTTTGCACACAAGAGTTTGTCAGGAATGAAAGGGGAGTTATTGAAGACATTTATGTTGGTTTCTTTATTTCATTTGCTTTAATTCTGACTAAGCCTTGACCATATTTTTACCAATGCTTTTACTTCATGAACCCAGGACCCACATAGGGGACCTGGGTTCGATTCCTGGTATAGAAACGGAGCACCCGGTGCGTTGTGTCACTCTTGCCGAATCAAATATGCGAATGGGATTAGCTGTGGCGACCCCGGAAGGGAAAAGCTGAAATAAATCATCATCATCATTGTAACACACAGTAAATTTGTTCATGTACTGCTAGTGCCAGCCTTATATTTTCAGGAACTTAAATTGTCTTTGATTAAAGTAGGTGCTAAAAGGATAGCCTTCGTCACCTTTTATCCTCTTGTACTTCCCTTTCACTGTTTGTGTGGGTGGGAGTTGGTGTAGCTGTGACGACAGCTGGTTACTCATTTGTAGTTTACTTTTGCCCTGTGAGTTTGTGTGTGCTCAGATAGGGAAGTATCTGACAGGATTGTTGGACAGTGTTACTGCACTCTGTTTAACTGTCTTGCTTATGTAATTCGACACCAGCAGAATCTGCGTTGTCTTATTTGTATAGGGTTATCAGTAACGTGACAGTACACAGTGTCTCTTCATCTCTGTTTATGTTTCATAATGACTGTGGTTGCCATAGTGAAACTGCCCTCTGCCTGCATGTGGTTTTTGTTTCATGGCAAACGGGGGTTTTCCTGGGATTATCCAGAGGCATAGGTGGTAAGAGTGCCTGCAGTATGGCTTTGCTGAAAAATTTCCATTTATACCCGTGCAAGAAAAAAAAAACAAAACAGTGTAATGAAGTCCTGTTCCTGTAAATAGTGGGTGATTGTGTCACTTTTGAGGAGGATGGAGGCATCAGCTTGCAGCTCCGGGCTCAGGTGTTTTCTAGTTCACCTGCCTGAGGTTGGACTTAATTACCATTCAGTAGCATATCATCGCCTTCAGTCCTAATTTGTGGACTCTTGTGCATCATACAGCACAAATACCCAGTACTTTTTAAAAACATTTTTTGTTTTACCATGGATGATATGTCTGATGTCAAGTACATTTATTTAGAGTTTACGTTGTGTATGTGAGAGAGTGTGTGTGTGTGTGTGTGTGTGTGTGTGCGTGCGTGCGTGTGTGGGTTGTACAGAGCCTGGACTCTCTGGCTCTGACTCACTGTGCGGTCAGTGGACGAGGT
>JAPTHA010000024.1:22995822-23012325 GCA_029814585.1 Gymnapogon annona
GTGTGTGTGTGTGTGTGTGTGTGTGTGTGTGCGCGCATGATAAATCTGTGTGTGTGTGTCTGCGGAGGTTATTTTTGGCCTTCATCAGTCAGATATGGTGGCTGTGAGGGCTTCGCTGAGCCCTGACTCTGTTGTACTAGTAGACCAAGCCAGGATACACACACACACACACACACACACACACACACAGCGAGCCCCCAAAAGCATGCTGCACTATGCCAAGGCTGGTCGCCATTCCACTCTACACAGCAAAATGTATTTATAAGCATAAGCCTGATGGTAGACATGTACAGTGGTGGCCGTTCACTGCACCATCAGCAGGTTCTCAGTCTCGTGCCCTCTGGCCTGTCGGTGTGTTTGTTCTGGGCTGTAGTGCACGTGCATCCATGCGCTCATCCGCACATACACACACACACACACACACACACACACACACACACACACGGTCAGGGAATTGTTCCAGAATATCTTGGCATTTTTGAAGACAGGGCGGAGGAGTTTCATAAGTTCTCTGGTTGAAGATGTGTCTTATCTTCTAAATGGACGAGGAGTAAACCAAAATATGTTTTATAACTCGCTAATCGCACAGCGCTGGAGACGTCGCCCTGGGATCTTTTAAAACATTTTCAGATCAGAAAACAAGACAGGAGAACGTAATGTTTTTGGCCACGGCCACAGTTGCTCCTGAAGTGAGTATGATCACAGGCGTGTTTTCAAACTCGGGCTTAAACACTCGGCTGCAGCCAACGCCTGCTCATACTTGAAAATTATTGCTGTTTTTTTTTTTTAAGTGTCAGCAGCAGCACACTGGGTGCCACGAGCTGTATGACAGTTTTGATCGAAGAGATTTTAAAAAAATTTGATTTTATAAAATCTATTATTTTGATTTTCCATTAGACAATGTTACTGTTACATTCCCACAATCCAATACGACATTCACAACACACAATGACAGGATCAGAGACAACAGACACCACAAAAAACACCAAACGGGTACAACGACAAAAAAAAATCCCCTAAATAAATCTAAACCTATTTCCTACAAAACCCCATTCTTACAGTCAATGTGTGTGTCTTGTGTTTGGTTGGTAGGATTCACTGATGTGGCTGCGGTTGTTTTGGGCAATCTTCTGTGAAATCTATTCTCTAATTTGACTGTTGACGTACAAGATCAACAGCTACCGTACATGTTGACCACTTCAGCGGGTTTGGCACTGAAAATATATAAAGTTCAGGGGAGGAAAAAAGAGAAGAAAAGTACGTGCTGCCTTTTCCGTGAACCTCTCTGCTGTATGAGCTTTGGCAGAGCAGCAAAGGTTGAAGGTTGCGTCGTAAAGGCCTGTATTGGATAACAAGCAAACTCTATATGATGCCTGAATGCAGTCCAACATGTGGTACATGACATAGGTGGATCTTATTGATGTAATGCATCGACCACATGTTGTTTTTACACTCTTATGTAATAGTCCTCCATATTGATGTGGATGTTTTTAGATTTGTTATAATTTTTTAACTTTTTTTTCATTAGACAATATTACAGTTCCATTCATACACTACAAGATGACATTCACAACACACAATGGCACTATCATAGAAAACAAAACACAAAAAATAACCCCCCCCCAAAAAACAACGACCAAACAAACAAAAAAACCCACAAATAAGTGAACTGCATGAGTCATATGCTGATTTCTGACCTAAGTCCTACAAGCCCTGCTTGGGTATATTTAGCTGAAGTAATTTATTGAAATTATTATTATATTATTATATAGCACAGACTGTGCAGAGGCCTCACTTATATTTAAACTTTTTCACATGGCCAAATAGACAAAACAAAAAAGCTGCACCTGACAACGGTACATTGACAGTCAATAAAAATCATATTTTGGAAACCTAAAAATTATTTGAGACTGCTAAACTTGGCAGATGTACAATTTGCGAACTTTTTTCCACCTCTTTATTGCACAATGTGACCAACAGCGATGCCATGACCTACATCTGAGAACATGCGTACTGCATTTGACCGAAGTAGTGTCCATCTAATGAGCTGCTGACGCAAAGCGCAACACGATTATGGTCTGAGTACATTAGTAAAAATCAACCTGGGACTTTTACTACTTGAGGACAATCTAATTCTGTTCAATTGAATTATCTCGTGTTGTAGATCATTGTCTTTTTCTCTTTCCTTCTCTTTCTCTCATGTTTCCCACGGTTTTTTCATGTTTTCACACTGCCCCCTGACCCCCTTGCCATTTCCTCTTCCCTCCAGATCCGGTACATCTCTCAGACTCAGGGCCTGCCCGCTGAGCAGCTGCTCAACAAGGGGACCAAGACGACTCGCTTCTTTTCCAAGGAGTCAGACTCACCTTATGCCTCATGGAGACTAAAGGTACCTGCCCACAAAGTACATGAATCTACACAAAAGCTCTTCATCAGAGACCTTCACACACCAGGAACATGGGGAATAAACAACACGAAAATGCAAACTACTGGCATGCAAATATCTACCACCCAATTCCGTCATGTACATGTGATGATGTAAATTTTTGGCATGTTCAGAACTGATTAGATTAGATACCTTTATTACTCCCCTGCGGGAAAATTTCAGGTTACAGCAGCACATATACGACAAGATACACAGAGAGATACTGCAAATATGATGAAAAATAAGAGTAAATCCTAATAATGTAAATATATAAAATAGAAATAAGAAAAGAAAAGAACAGATTGAGTGCAACAGTAAAGATCAATAAAGAGACATCGTCAGTTATATAGTCATATAAAGTTATATAGTTATACAGTTATATAGTTATACCCTTATTGTTATATAGTAATATACAGGATGAGTAATATACTGATCTATTTTATGCAGTGCAGGTAAAAACTACAAACTATTGGATTTATATAGCGTTATGTTTAGCTAACACCATCACAACTGTTCTGTTAGTATAACTGCTTTCCTGATAATTTTGTGACACCATACAATGCAGGGTAGTTGGTAGATACAGGTTAGATGGATATCTTCTATCTGTAGCACAAAAGCAGAGAAAAATGTATATTCTCCCCCCAAAAAAAATTTCTCCTGCTTTTTAAAATGTTTTATTTTTTATTTTTCATAAGACAATATTACAGTTCCATTCATACACTACAATAAAAAAATAAATTCACAACGCACCATGACAGGATCACAGACAACACACAAAAACAAACAATAAAAACCCTCATACAATACAAAAAACAAAAAAAACAAAAAGCAGGTACAAACACAGTGACAGAAAAAGAAACATACAAAAGTCAGTTGCATGAGTCACAGAGAGACATGTTGACCTCACACCTCCCAAGTCCTGCAAGGACTTGCTGCTTAATGTAAGCCTGTCAAAGTTACCCCATAATGGTCTCCACTAAAATATGTGGATGAAGCCAACAGATTGTATTTGTCACTTAGGGCATCTTTATTTATTATTCAACTTAGCATTTTAAAATAAAATGGGGAAAATGTAAATCTTCAACTGCAATAATTTGTGTAACTGTCGTCATGTGACATTTTGGCAACATAATAATTAGTCCTGTAGGATAAAAAAAAAACAAGAACAAAACAAGAAATACATCATTTGTCAAAAGAACCATTATGCAGAGGCCCACATAAAGAAAATGTTTAGTTTAGCAGGAGAACACAAAGTACACGTCTTTGTGTCAACTGATCACCTGAAACTCACAATACGAAACTGGTGTATGTGCTTTTCACAACAGCATTAATTCTGTAGCATTAAGAAAACCCAACTAATACATTGTTTGTAAAGTTACTATTTTTAAAAAGTGTTGTGCAGAGGCCCACATTCAGAAAGTAGTTGTTTAGCAAGAGAACACAAAGTACACATCGTCGTGTCAACTGATCACCTGAAACTTGCAACAGGAAACAGGTGTGCGTGCTTTTGAAAGCAGGACAAAGCCTGCACAGACTGAGGAAAACAGTAGGAAACCTAAGCACTGTGTTTAGACTGCCTGCTGAGCTGCTTACAACATGGATCTTAATAACGACGGGTTACATTTATACTGTGATCTTCTATTTACACATACTCGGAGCACGTACATCAGAGTTTAATATTTTTCTCCTGTGCCAAACACCCCATGTCTCAATTTGCCTCGTCTGTAACCCTAGACTTTTTATAATTCACGGTTTATACAAGACTGCGGTTGCTTATTCTGGACACTTGCACACAAGCTGAAATAATCGTCATGAATCATAAATGTGCATACATGCTGCCGTGTAACCAACACTGACATATTCTCTCTCTTTGCAGACGACAGATGAGCACGAGAAGGAGACAGGACTGAAATCCAAAGAGGCCAGAAAATACATATTTAGCTGTTTGGACGACATAGCACACGTGAGTGAAAAACTAGTCCCGATACCATGTATGACAAAGGTGTGTTGAATTGAAGCGGATGTGAAGTTCTCGTGTTTTTTAATTTAGATTTTTCATTAGACAATATTACAGTTCCATTCATATACTACAAGATGACATTCACAACACACAGTGACAGGATCAGAGACAACAGACAAAACACAAAAAACATGAATAGCACAAAAACACAACATGCACAGTAGATTATTTTCTCCAGATTCACACAACTGTTGACTTCTTCAACCACATCTTGATTGGAAGGGGGCGGGGTCTAATATCCACTTTCTGTCAATACATTTCTTAGTGATTGAATTTCTGTCAGTTTCTTCACATACTTTGATAGTTTGAGTATATTAGATTCACTAGTACACAGACTTCAAGGGCCAGTGGGAAGCAGAAAGTGTTTTTAAATCGTTTGAATTGCTTCACTTCACATGGTGCCCCGAAGCTTAACACACACCACACACACAAAAACCCCCTGAAATGTAGAACACTGACATGTCCTTCCTCTGTACCACATCTTAAAGCACAAAGCTGATACATTAGTTATATTTATGCCATTTATGTGGGCTATGTGTGGTTCTCATTGGTGCTGTTCTGTCGCTGCCTTTAGGTGAACCTGGTGTTGAGTCCTGACAACAGTGACATGCAGGCAGAAAAGGCCGACAGGCAGGAGTTTGTGTCTCTACTGAAGAGTATGCTGCTGATCGACGCCGAGGACCGGACCGTTCCCTCCACTGTGCTCAACCACCCCTTCCTCACTATGACTCATCTGCTGGACTACCCACACAGTAACCAGTAAGGCTGCCACACCAACACACCATGTGTCAGCGTACACGGTTGCTTTTCTTGCCATTGTTTTTCATCCTCCAGGGTTTGTGTTTGGGTGCTTGAAATCCTTGAAAATGCTTGAATTTTAATGTTGACTGAAAAGTGATTCAATATTTAGTTCAAATCTTAAAGACCCAAACACTCATTGTCGACCCAAGCCACCGACTGATGTAAACCGTTTAATACAAGAATACTTTATTAATCCTGAGGGAAATTGTTTTCTTGCAAGCGCTCCATGACAGAATAAAGATAGAAAAAGATATACAAATTAAGGAATAGCCATATTTGCAGAATATGTAACAATATAATGATAAACAATATACGGTGCACCATAAAAATACTATGTACAATAGTTATATATATATATATATATACATACATACATACATACATACACATGTTATAGATTATATTGTTGGTAAATGACATAACCTTTGAATTAACTCTAAGCTTTAAGGAGCATCTACACGATCTGTAAATTATAGAAAAACTGTTGCATTGGATTGTAGAAGCCATCATTACTGTATGAATTCATCACATTCACACACTTGACTCGACTGAACTCGCTGCTGTAACGCACACACATTTCATCTCTGGTGTGTCTGTTGAATGATTTTCCTCTGATCCAAATGGTTGTAAGTGCTGCTGCGGTTGTCATGACAGCATAGCCATATGATAACGTCAGAAAAATCGGTCATGTGACAATTGTTGTAGTTGTCATGACAACATAAAAACATAACATTGTCTTCTTGAGGACATGTGGGTGTCTGTTAAATTCAATGCAAAACCACCTCTCGAATAAACTGCTATCAATAACCATACATTGGCTGTACCTTAAAAGTCCTTTTGTCTTATGAACATATTGATATAAAAAAATTTGGAATTAAAGTCTAAACATCATCAATCATGTTACTGACTGAAATGTAACATTGGAGTCGTGGCAATAAAAGGTCAAAGAACAAACTATATATTCCTGTAGATATGTATTTTAACCTGAGCAATACGCTACTTGAAACAATTGAAATTGACCCTTAAAATGCTTGAAAAGTACTATGAACCCTGATACTATAAGTACCACAAAAATACAGCTGACATAATACTGTCTGTGACTACATTGCCCATTGTAAAGGCTCTTGTTGTCTTCCAGTGTGCAGTCGTCTTTCCGTATCATGGACATGTGCCACAGTCGGCCAAGCAATGCAGTTTTTGATGCTCTGAACCAGAACACCATTCACTTCTCCAGACCTGCAGTCGCCCCCACTGCCTCCTCCGCCCTCCATTTGGGCTACAGTAATATACCAGTCCACACTCAGGTGAGTTCACAACTACATACGCAACAGTACATGAAGAGCATCAGCAGTAACCTTAGAAAATAATTCTGTTTAAAAATGTAAATTGCCAAAAAAAAAACCACTAGTATAGTAAAAAAAGTAAAAAAAAAAACTGAAATTGCAGTCACTAGTTTTCTCCCAAACATGAAAAAAGGATATTGTGACTTATTTTAAATAAAAAGTGAGTTTTCCTTAGCATGGTGGTAGTGAGTTCTCCACAGGGCTTTTCTTTCCCATCACGTTAAATAGTGTGTAAAACCTTTGCTCCTATCAGGCCTTGAAACAGTCATGAAATCCCTGAACTTCATGTACATTGCTGTTGTCCAGACTTTATTATGTTTGCCTGTGGCTCTTATCACAAGGGTCGGCAGTGCAGATGAAAGTGCAAATGATACAAAGTGCAAATGATTAGATCCTGCATTAAATATTGAATACGCTTAAAAGGGAACATTTTTGCTGTTAACAGTGCGAGTGAATAATCTATGACTACAGTAGTTAAACATACACACACATTTGACATAATTACTTTCGGCTTCTCTTCCACTGCCAAGTTACTATGATTAAAATGGAAAAGCTGAATTAAACAGAGTCACGGTATATATTAAATTCATAATTTCTTTGTGTTGTAGGAAAGTTACAGCTCAAATCCTGTCAACTCTGAGGTTTTTCTTACCTTATTGGTTATATTTTGCTTGTTTGCAGTAGTCCTACTACTAGTTTGAGCTTTAACTTCACTTTCCATAGCATCGTGGCTACATTATGTATTAAGGATTATGTCAGAGTGTGTTATGTCTTTGGACAGACATAGAACATAAATGACAAAAATAGTGTTTGAATATGTGTAATCTTGTGTTGCACAATATTCCCTGATTCTGTACTGCTGACCTGATGTTGCCCTCTTCAGGTTGTCTAGAGCTATAACAAAACTTCTAGTCAAGTCAATTTTACTTGCAGCACAAATTTAAAAACAATAGAAGTTGACCCAGAGTGCTTTACAGACACAGATGATGACATTTAAAAACAAGAAATAAAATAAGTAAACAAATAAAAATCAGTGTAGAACAGGGACTCTGCTCAAAAAAAGAGCACAACACAAATCAAGTTGGCAAATCAGAGATAGAAATGATAGTTTAACACAAGTAAATAAAATAGAGATCCAACAACATGAGAATTTTTTCTAAATAGCAAATTAAAAAACACAACTAATGTAATTCAGATGAAACTGACATAGTTTTGTCTAATTCTCACATGGTTTTTCTTGTTTGCTCTTTGGCCTTCTTGTCCTTCACAACTTTCTTTCTCTTTCTCTAATCCTCTTGTTTTTTCTGACGTAGGCTATAACCCAGTCTGCGCCTTCAGTGTTGCATCCTGGGATAGCTCTAACAACTAATGGACAGTTTGGGTGCAGTGACTCGTTCCCGCCTGCCCTCCTCCTTTGTCCTCCCACCATGCAAGGTACAAGACATTTCTATTATATTATTTTTATTAAAAATGTTTTATTTATTTAGAAATTTATTAGAAATCTTTAATACAATGTGGTGTTCCTCAAGACAGATGTTGTATAAAGATGCATTAACTACAGTCTTGGTTTTAACTGTGACTTGGACAGACTGAGTGGTGTTGTGGTGTTGCAAGTGAGCTGAAGTTGCAACTTTACTCATTAAAACAAAAGCAGCTACTGTTCAAACTAACACTGTTTCTGTTAATATTAAATTCATTTTATGTTGGCGGAAGTCTGTTGAGACCTGAAGCAGGAAAAACCACATAATGAATACATTAATAGATTTTTCTTTTGTATTTTTCTCCCTTACTTTTTCATTTTCTTTTTTGCCACTTTTCTTCAAGTACTTGCATGTAATATTTGATGATACAATCAAGCTTTATGTCAATACCAGCACAACAACCTATCATTTTTTTCTTCCTCAGGGAACCTTAACCAACCAGCAGGGTATTCTGTTCCCATGGTAACTCAGGCTCCTCCCATACAGCCCCTACCAGTCAGGCCTGGGGTCATAGCTCAGGTAAGACGCACAATGATGAGCATACTGCGAGCACATTCAGTGACTATTTTATATAAAATGATCACATGGAAAGGCCTATTTTACATCAGTTGCATGTTTTTTTTTCCACTTTATTGAACCTCGAACCTTGATTTTATGTTGCGCTTTGAATGATTCACCTGACTAACAGAAAGGGCCATTTTATTTACAGCTAGTCTTTGGTCAAAGCCCCTGTTAATGCTGTCATGTTGTGTCATGAGTGTGATTCTCCACTCACATGTCCCTGCGGTCCCTGTGTACAGCAGGCCTGGTCTGGACGAGGGCAGCAGCTCCTGGTCCCAGCAGCCTGGCAGCAGATGACACCAGTGGGTCCTCCGCCTTCCCACCCTCCCCCACCGCCCCCGTCCACACTCACCAGCGACACCACAGCCGGCCCACAGAGGATCAGTGACTGGGGGTGAGTCACTTCAAGTTAAAGGCGTGGGAAATCCCCACCCTGGTCAAAACAGAAATCCAATTTCATGTTCACCTAGACGATGTGCAGGAATTCTCTAATTAGGTCACATTAGCAGAGGGGTGGACATTTCTGAATTTAATACGTAGCGTGATTGAATCATCACAATCAGGTGTTCATGTTGTAACTTGAAATGCACAGCAGAGGATGGAGGTCAGATTGACTCAACATCTGCTTGGCTGTATTAATATATAAACAGCAGCCACATGTAATAATACAGAAAACTGACATGCATTAAGACTCATTCAAAGAGACAGACTTCAGTTTTCTATCTCAGGCTTTTTTTTAACTTTTTTCCCCAGTATGGATATAAAATATTAAATCACATTCATAAATGTCTTAAATTCATCCTCAGAAACCCTGTATGTGCTCATATTTTTTTAAATGATTTGTTCACAGGAAAGTGCGTTCCCACAGCAGCCACTACAATTCAGTGCTGCAACAACCTTTACTGACCAATCAAATGCCAGCCCTCTCAGCCCATCAGCCAATAAACATTGGGATAGCTCATGTTGTGTGGCCTCAACCAGCCAATAAAAGGAACAGACACAGTCACAACAGGTGAGGACGTTTCTGCATCCTGTACCACAGAACAAAGTGGAAGACTGTCTGTGAATGTAGCTGTGTGTTGTTGTTTGGCTATATTTTATATCTGATGTTACTGTAAAGAACTTTTTGAAACATTTCCAGAAGAAGTGCTATATAGATAAATTTTATTATTATTATTTTATTTTCTGGACTGTAAGTCACAGATTTTTTCATAGTTTTGCCAGGGTGCGAGTATTAAAATGTATAATTTCACATATCTGGAAAATATGGTATATGATATTGTGCAGCCATTTATCCACTATTTTGGTGATCTTCTCCATTCAAAGGAACCTGTCCCACCCCAACAACGTGCACATATCAGTGTGTCGGACCCCCAAGATCAATGATGTCATCACTCAAATGGCAGCAGGAAGGGAGCAGCCTCTGAGGGACGTCCCCACGGAGGAGACGAGGCAACCGGGCGTCCGAAACGCAGTGGAGGAAGACGAAGGCGAGGAGGAAGTGAGCTGCTTCAAAGAGGTGGTGCCAAACAGGCCGACGGACAGTCAGCAGCAGAGAGATGTGTCCGTTCTGATGGGCGACACCCCCAGCCCCGCCCCCAGTGTGATCAGCATACGCAGTGACCTGACCGATGCAGAGGATGACGAACACTCTCAGAGGTGCCCACGTCTGAGCGAGTGAGTGCATTGAAAACAAAAGAAACGGAAAAAACTTTAAAAATTACTATATTATAATCAGTGTGGGTGTAATTCAATGGTCAAGCCACAGCAAACAAAGTGCAAGAAAACATGGTCATGCAGAAAGACAACGTAGAAAAAATATAATAATAATAGTTATAAAATTCGAATCACTATATACTGTAAACCAGGGGTGTAAAACACGCAGCCCAGATGCCGGATCCAGCCCAGCAAGGGGTCCTATCCGGCATGTGAGATGAATTTGTCAAACGCAAAAATTGCACAAAAAATATGTCAAGTGGAACGGACAAGTAAAATATGAGCATCATATTTTACTTGGTTAATATTTTACTTGGTTTACTTGTCTGTTTCAATGTAAAAATTGTAAAACCGATAGATTTATGCATATTAAAGTATAGTATACATAGGTAGAATATTAAATATGGTGAATTTCAGGTGTTTCATCAGACATATGATGATTTCTCTTGTTTCCATAACATTCATTTGTTGTTGTACGAGCAGTGAAATCTTCCCCATTCCACACTGCACTTGAAGTGTTCAGAACAAGGTCACGTGAGCTCTGTTCACAGATTTAGGTGTAAGTAGTAGATTTAGCCTTGGGGGTGCACTCTACTGATGAATAAGAAAATTGTTATGGAACAAAATGAATGGAAGTAGGTTTCCTGCAGACATATGTAGATATTTCATTTAAAGCTTGTTCTGGGAATCTGGTGAGAAAGCAGACTACAAGTAACAGGCTCACAAATTGAACATCCACCTGAGAGTTTTAAACACCAACACAGCCTGCTGTTTCTGAGAAAGTAAAAACTAAAGTAAAAAGCTTCAATGGACAATGCTCTCTCCACATTGGATTATAGAAATAACCTGTATGGTCATGATGCCACCGCCGCCGCCCTTAAAGCCCCCAGGCGCCATCATCTTACCACAGCACAACATCGTTCATTACAGCAGACAGTTATTGCACTCACCACTGTGAGTTATATGAAGAGCTTGGCTGGAAATCAATGACAATTAGAGGACATCAACATAGTTACGTCTTCATCTGTAAGTCTTTGCTATCTAGTCTGCCAAGATATTAAACTCTTTAATTGAATGTGGAGTTGTCGTCGAGACACCAGGTCATCAAGACACCAGGTCATCGAGACACCAGGTCATAAGGGGGATAGGATTGTGGAAGGAACTTTTTGAAGTTCCTTCCACAAGGACTACACTGATGAGGGCTGGTGTCCAGTACTGTGCAACTTACACTTATCCAAACACTCTGCAAACCAGAGAGCCTTTATAGCAAGGCTGTCAAACATGAGGCCCACCAAAGGTTCGACTCCGGCCTGTGGGATGAATTTCTGAAATGCAAGAATGACACCTATTATTTGCAAAAAGTACAGTTCAGGTTCCACGTAGAGACTGGGAAAAATATTATAACGACCAATAAATGATCACAACTTCAAATTTTTTCAATGTAAATATTTTCTTGTAATCCTGTATCTATACTAAAACATAGCATCTTTTCACAAAAAACATAAATAACCTGAACAAATATAAACAACCTGAACTGTCTGAAAAGACGTCAGTTTTTATCTAATTAAATTAATTTGATCAGTATTCTACCTGTTGTTAAATGTCTTGTGTTTTGTAGATCCACAGTGATCTAGAAGTTATAATGTACATGTATAAATTAGGAATTGAGGTATAATATTAATAAAATTGAACTTATTTTTCATTAAGAATTTTGAGGTTGTTATTGTTATTCATTGTTTTAAAAGACAGTTTGTACACAAAACATTTTCATCATATGAGGACGGTTTGGAGTTGACATTGATATGTACTTCTGTTATTATTGTACTGGCCCCGCCCACTTCAGTAAACAGACCATAGTCATTGATATTGATATAGGCTGGTGTGGTTATTTTAAACAATGATGATCCAGAATTTGAAAACTGTTGCACGTCAAGTTTTGGATACAGTTGTTTGTGTGGGCTTTTACTATTAATTAAGTAGAGTTACATAACTTACACTTTTATATGGATAGCTCAGGGTTGTGTCAGGAAGGGCATCCGATGTAAAAACCCCAGCCAAATCAAATATGCGAATTGGATTTGCTGTGGCGACCCCGGAAGGGAAAAAGCCAAAAGAAATCATTAAATGTACTGTTGCTATCTTAAATTCTCGCAAACAAACAAGAACCTGATGCACAAAAGAACCTAAGAATCAAAGAATGTAAAGAATAAAGACAGAAGTTGTGGAGGATTTTAAGACAAATCCTTAATGGATAATGTAATTCTTCAAGTTGCGTATGAATGTAACTGTAATAGAGTTACATTCATACGCTACATGACGACATTCACAAAGCACAATGACAGGATCAGAGACAACACAAAAAGAACCTCATGAAGAGCACAAAAAACAAAACGGGTATAATGTTAAAAAAAAAACAAAATAAGTGGACAGTGTGAGTCACATAGAGACACATGTTGACCTCTAACCTGCTAAGTCCTACAAGCCCTACTTTTTAGTATATAGAGCTGAACCAATGTGGTGTAATCGTACATTTTTCATTTAGTTTTTAAAAAGACACACACACAAAAACCCCAAAACGGGTACAAATAAACTCCAAAACATAAATAAGCACTCCAAACTGTTTTTTTTTTCTATAGGTGTAAAGAGGAGTGTGTGTGTGAGGCATGCAGAAACACCGTGTCCATGGAGCGAGTGTGTTCCCTGAGCAGCCCAGACAGCAGCCTGAGCACCAGCTCTTTTGCCTCGAACTCGCTTCAGTCCAGCCCGTCTGTCTCACCGTGCAAGAGACCCAACAGGTAGACACGCCCTGAAAAGAGCACACATTCACAGTGCGTTGAGAAACACTCCTACATGCCTGTGCTCGTCTGTGTTCAGCATGTCTGAAGACGACGGCCACGAAAGCGGCTGCGACACTGTGGAAGGATCCCCTGCATCGGACACGTCCACGTCCCCACGTGGCAACAGCCCTTACCGTTACCTCGACAACAACAACCACAACAACCGCCCACCTTTGGCTGCCATGGTAGCACCACTGCCTACCCCTGCAGTGCAGGGCCGGAGTCCCCGCGGCGTGCGGACGATGGTGGTTCCACCAATGAGAGTGCACAACAACAACAACAGTCGAGGGACGAACGAGCGGATTCAGAGAATGGGTGAGTGGCACGGTTTACTGCTCCATCACACATGACGGTGCTCAGAAGGAGCCTCCTCCTCCCCACCGTCTAGGGCCTGTGCCACAGACACAGGATCAACATACGGTGCTTTACCTCTGTACTAAGCTTTTTAGTTCCTAGAAGCTTTTTAGTTCTTGGAACCTTTTTTCTTCCTTTCCACACAGCACAGGAACTACTTCTTATCATCATAGTTCCTAGAACCTTTTTAGCTCCTACTCACAGCAGGGTCATTTTTAGTCCTGTGGGAACTGTATGAAGTTGGTGTTTTTTGATTGGTAGAGCTCAGGCCATACCCATTTCCAGGTCTTTCAGTAGAGAGAGTGTGATGATCAGGTCGTAGACATAAATCCTGTTGGATAACAGTATACATCAGTTTATTTTAGATTAGATTAGATTAGATTAGATACCTTTATTAGTCCCCTACAGGGAAATTTCAATTTCATAACACGCCGACAAACCACATTTATTAGTACACAATAATAAACACTTCACATGGTCTTTGCGATACCTGGTTTCACCATGGCAACTGCCGACAATAAGCAGAATATCTGTAAGAATTTAATATAGAATTTAGGGTTCAATATAAAGTAAGATT
Organism: Gymnapogon annona; assembly: GCA_029814585.1. Taxonomy (NCBI): domain Eukaryota; kingdom Metazoa; phylum Chordata; class Actinopteri; order Kurtiformes; family Apogonidae; genus Gymnapogon; species Gymnapogon annona. The sequence continues at coordinate 23,009,938 of JAPTHA010000024.1, forward strand.
GAAATGGATCAACTGTTTCACATGTAAGTTGAAGTAAAATATAAAGGTGAACAAAAGACAAGACAAAATGTCACATTTAAACAACACAGGCAGTAAAGAAAATAAGGAACAAAAACAGTCACACACTGCACCAACTTTTCACATACCACGATTTCTGGACAGATCCCAATTGTTGGATTTCTTGTGCATCTACACACTTACAGAATTTATGTGTTTGATTGTGTTATTTGATTGTGTGACACACTGAATGTGTTTTTTCCCATTTAATGTGTGCATCCATGGTGTTACTTTTCCTGTGGTCAGTCACTTGTGCTTTGGCACTGTGTTGCTTTGCAGGTCATTTGGAAGCAGTAGGGGCTTACCGCCCCCTAGTGGCACATAGAGGCTTAAACAGGTGATCAGAGATACCAGCAGAGAAGCAGCCGCGCTGCAGTCTCAGGCCGTGTTCAGACCAAATCAGACCAGTGCTTTAAAACTCAGTGTTAGTACTGGGTGGACAGGGTTTTTTCCACAATTAATCATAGTAGTAATAGTGAGCATAGTAGTAGTAATACATACACATACATAGTAATACAAGATTCATATTCTAAAGTAATACACCAGTATATTGAGTATACATGTATTTGATTGGCTGATGGTTACATTGAACCAACCAAAGTGGAAGGAGATCTTTTTTCCTCTCCACCCCTCTAAATCATATCGTAAGTTTTCCGGCACTGTTGGATTTGGTCTAAACAAAAATGCATCCTTATTACTAGCTGTAATGTTGAAGAAGAATCATCTTTCCTTCTCAAAGAAAAAGAGAACTTGTAGAGCGTTGCTAGATAATGATCCAGATATATTAGCACAAAGTAAATAATATTAGGGTGAGAATTCAGTAAATCTTATTGTTTTACAGTAAATCAATGATATAGTGTTCAGTTCAATTTATCCATTTGTGTTTTAGCTGCTCATTTAGAAATGAAGTCCAAGTAATTCACGTATCACTGACAAACAGAATGGTTATTTTCTGTATTTTTTTATGTTGTTTTGATTTTTCGGTACACAATATTACACTTCCATTCATACACTACAAGATGACATTTACAACACACAATGACAGAATCAGAGACAACAGAAAAAACACAAATACAAAACAGCGCATAAATAAGTGAACTGCATAAGTCACAGGTGTATATTTTTGAAGTAGATGAGGGACTCAGCATAAATTTTAGCACGTCCACAGTGAAGAGAGGAGGAAAGGTGGATGCATTTCATCTGATAGAGGGCTGTGTTTTCTCTGCTGGTTCTTGCAGTAAAGTTGGCCTGAAGTGTCTGATGAGCTATCAGCTGTTTCCTCCACAATGTTTTTTCCTCCATGAAAACAAGTGAATCTAATCTAAAGTGATTTAGATCAGACTCCAGGCTTCAACTTGCTCCTCAACTGCCATTTTGTCTATACACTCGTCCTTTCTCTTACTTTCTGGATTTTATCGTCACACTTTATGGTGCTTTGTTTTTTATGTAATGATGGTTTTACGCCCCTTTTATGAGCAAAATGCGTTTGGTGCTTTTCTTTATGGAAGGCAACATGCTTCCTCCGTAAAATGCAAAACTGTCACCATCTCCACCATTAACTCAGATATTCAATGCAGAGGAGGTAATTTGCTTATTTTTTACGCGGGTCACAGAATCACACACTGTCCTGCATGTGAAATCCGAAGGGAATAGCGGCATCAGCGGTCCTGCGGCTGCCGTTGATCTAGTGGTGTTCAAATTGGGTCAGACATGCACATTTCTCAGTATTATTCCATTAACTGAGGAGGTAACCATCTAACTGCAGAAGCGACGAGAAATGAACGGCCTTTGATTTGATTAGGAACCGGTAAACTTTTGACTTAAATCTCAAACTGGCTTTAATGACATCTTTATCAAAGGTGAAATCAGCTCACATTTAGTAACATTCATACACTAAAAGTCAATCAGCAGGCTCAGAGACAACAGACGAAATACACAAAAAAAAACCCCACAAAGAGCACAAAAAATATTTCATAGTTTCTTTTTGCTTCGTCAATAAATGTATCCTTAACTGAGATAAGTGTAAACACATTGTGCAATACAGATTTGCTTCAGTGTCTTTCCTAATGATAAATCTAATTAGACTGAACTCAACTTGACTAAATCTTTTATTGAATTAACCCTCATCTAATGATACAACAAGTCAATGTAAATCAGTCCTATGTCAAATAGTCGGGGGTGCGATATGATGCCAGTGGGGGCACGTGTGACCCTTGGAAACCTGCAGGGTTTTTTTTTTTTTTTTGCCATGCTGTAATACAGTGTAATGTCACATCCACTACAGTAGGTGTCAGTGGTGCTCTCATTGTCAGAGTGTGTACAGGGAGTATT
>JAPTHA010000024.1:23015268-23026728 GCA_029814585.1 Gymnapogon annona
ATGAGACAAACCAAAGTCTCCCTAAAGCTAAGACCAGGAAACATGACCAAGAGTATGTAGCACTGGACTTCACTGTGTGTACCGCACATACATGGTGGGGCATAACAGAAAGTGGAGAAGCACTCAACTAAAGAATGGATCAGTGCTGCTCCAACCTGGTCAATAGATTAATTTTATGATATAGTTTAATCACATCCAAAATCATAGAATCTGTGGCACAAATCAGACCAAGGTCACAGCAGAGGACCTACTTATAGGGGTATAATTACATACCTATACACAAATGATAGTATTTATAGTTGTATAACCCGACTAATCCTAACCCACACCATAGCAAAGGACCTACTTATAAGGCTCTAATTACATACTTATACACATATGATAACATAGTATAATGACAAATGATAGTATTTATAGTCGTGGGTGGGGGGACAAAATGCTTTTTTCGTCCTGGGGGTGCATAACAGAAGATAATTGAAAAGCACTGCTGTAAACCATTAAAACAGGTATTCTTAAATAATTAAAATACTATTGTATGTTATTGTAAGAGTACTTTTTGTTTAGCTTATTTCTTAGTGTGTTTTTATTATTAAGTACTCATTAATAACTGCTCATGAATAGGTGCATTTCAAACCTATATTGGGGACTTTGAGGGGTTTTCAGTTATGGCATAAGGTGCACTAAGGACCACGTTCTAAAATAAACTCAAAGTGCTCTGTGTTGTTTTCCCCTATGTGCATGCGTTTGTCCTTTGCGATCTTCTGCGTTGTTTTCCTCTTTGAGGTCGTGCAGGACGTGTGGACTGAAGATGTCGTCTGTCCTCCATAGTGCCTCTCCTAGCCCAGCTCACGTTCTCATCTTCCCTTTTGTTTTCAGTGTCCGAGTCCTGGTCCCGGTCCAAAGGGCGCTGCAGCCTCACAGGACAGCACAGCACACCCTCGTCCGTCCCCCCCCTCCTCCCATCCGCCCCCCTCCTATCCCGGCAGCAAAAGGTGTCGGGGCAGCAGCACCCCCTGGGCTTTGGGCAGGTCAGTTCTGACACACCCTTCTCTTTCACCCGTCCTGCACTGTATAAAAACCTTTCTCTCTCTCTTTTTCTGTTTTTTTTCCCCTGCTGAAAGTTTTCTCCTTGAAAAGTCTGTTGGTTGAAACATGGTGTGGGCTGTGCTGATTAGTGGCATAAGAAAATTATTTCTTTCAGCCTTTTCCCTTCTGGGGTCACCACAGCGAATGCAATTCGCATATTTGATTTGGCAGGAGTTGCGTCGGATGCCCTTCCTGACACAACCCACTGGACACAACCAGTAATACACAATCAGTGGGTTGTGTATTAAATTTTTTATTTTTCATTCGACAATAACAGAAGGCATCCACAACCCACAGCGACAGGATCAGAGACAATGGACAAAAAAAAGGATGAAGAGCACAAAAAACACAAAACAGGAAGAATGACAAAAAAAGCATAAATAAGTGAACTGACTTCTAAGTCCTACAAGCCCTGCTCGGGTATATACAGCTGAACCATTGAGGTGTGCTGTTACATTTTCCATGTAGTTTATAAATGATTTCACATCTCATAGATATTGTTTCCACTGCTGAAAGTTTCCTCCTTGAACAGTATTTTGGTTGAAACATGTGGGATGTGTTGCTTCGTAGCATAAGAAAATGGTATTTTAATGAGTTTAACCCAAAGCCTCCAAAATGATGTGTGGGCAGCGAACAGAAGTGCAGTGACAAAGACTGTATGCGAAAAATTTTCAAGCCATGAGCGACGTAGTGGGAACTGCTTGAACAAGACAGATGTTCGACTTGCATCGCTATTCCAGTACTTAGTTACCAAGGCATCATCTGTAAACGCTGAAAGTTTTATTGTGAACATGTTTGAGTGATACAGTTGAAAGATGCACCACAACAAAACTCTGACTTCATAAAATATCTGTAATTGCTGATTAATATTTTCAGATGGATGAGGAGAAAAAGTCAATTGTGTAGAAGATGACTCAGTGTGGTAATGCACTTGTGTTAAAAGTATGGCCTGTGACCCAAAGGCTCCAATTCGGCCTGTGGGATGGATTTATGTAATTTAAAAATGACATTGGTATATGGTTGATGACCTCATGCAAACCACATGGAAAATGTACCAGCGCACCACATTGGTTCAGCTCTATATACTCGAGCAGTGCTTGTAGGTCAGCGGAGGTCAGGGGTCAACATATGTCTCTGTATGACTGATGCAGTTCACTTATTTCTATTGTTGGTTTTTTGTTATTGTACCTATTGTCACTATACCTGAATGTAACTGCAATATTGTCGAATGAAAAGATGTAATAAATAATAATGAAAAAAACACCTCATACAGATCCAGCGCCTTCTACAGTGGATTCAATTTTTGCACTAATATGCATCATCTTATCACTGATGTGTGTTAGAACATACAGATGGCAGTGGATCAAACGTACTAAACAATGAATACATGCCTGGTAATGAAACCTATAATTTAATTCAACTTCTAAGTGTTCTAGACTCAGTGGTATCTTTGTCCGTCTGTGTCTTCTGTGTCATATTTGCACTTCTGTGGACCAGATCAAACCCTGTGCAGGACCGGTTTTTGTTCCGTGAGCCACACGAGTTTTCCACCCCTACGTTAAGAGTCTTACTGTGGTGTTTCTTTCCCGCCTGAATGTGCTGGTGTTCTCTGTTCTCAGGTGCAGCCGTACGTTTCAAACCACAGCAACAAAGAGTGGAACGGCAACTATGGCCCCCTGCGACCACACGCCTTTATCCCCCCAACGGTCCACACACACACCTTCACACACCTCCCACACAGCAGCCCCACCCACAGCTCCGCTGCCACGCACACCCTGCTCTCCTACCCGCCCAGTGGGCCCCTCGCCGCCGCCCACCACCCCCACCACCCCATCCTGCCATCTCGCCCGCCTCCTCCTCCTCCTCCCGCTCCCCCTCTCCTGCAGCACAGCTACGGGCTCTCGCACCCACAGGGAGGCACCTTGGTTCATCAGGTGACCCTGGGCATCAGCACCCACCACCACCCGGGACACCCGCACAGGCTCCTCCCCTCGCCGACCATCCACCCGCACCACCAGCCCGGCTACCCCCACCCCCACCAATTCAAGCCGCCTTTCCCCGCCCCGCCGGCGCCCCCTGCCCCTCATCCTTACATGGCTTCCCCGGCCGCCTACACCGGCTTCCCTCTGAGCCCCACCAAGCTCAGCCACCACCCGCAGTTCTCCTACATCTGAGGAGCCGCACGGGGCCGCAGCAGTACCTCCTGATGAGGAGGGGCAACGGCAAATGGACGGGGGCCGCCACCTGGGCAGGTAGAGCCAGCAGCAGAGCGCCAATCGGACATATGTGACGACGATGATGAAGACGAGAGAAATCCAAGAACGGATGGATACATAATGGAAGACGGAGAATGAAACACAGGAGTTATAATATTGAAGAAAAAAAGCCGCACCTGTAATCTGGGGTTCAAAGGTCAAGAGCTTGTTCAATTGCTGGAGCAGCTTCAAGCTCTTGAGAGGCTTCTGTCAAATATCAGCTAAAGGAGGAAATGGTAACAAAAAGATTAGAGATGCACTGATTCATTGGCTGATTACAAAGAAGTGGACTATCACTAATGATGATGTAAAAGGTTTATTACATGAATTTGAGTCTGAATCGTTGCTCTTGTAAAAAGACTGGTCGAAGTGGTCGTCCCCAATCTTTTTTATGCCACGGACCGGTTTAATGCGTGTCAATATTTACAAAACGTCATTCAGAATCCGGTAATAAATAAGGCAGAAATAATGTAAGTTAGCTATTTCTGCATTCAATTCAATGAGCACCCAGTGTGGTTCCTTATACCCTTCACACTACTGCCTACAACTGTAGCCCGAATAAATACAGAGGACGGGCAACCGACGTAAAATCTCCTGCCAAATCAAATATGCGAATCGGATTCGCTGTGGCGACACCCCTCGAAGGGAAAAGAAAGCTGAAAGAAAGTTTGATGTATTTCCGTGTTGCCTGGTACCGGTCCATGGCCTTGGGGTTGGGGACCACTCCTCCTTTGTTCTCCTGGCACCAAAAAGGGGAATGAATTGTAACAGAGAAAAACACTACTATTGGCCCAGAGTGTCACCTTCAGTGCATCTCTAACAGAACAATGGCAGAGCTTTAACACACACAACCAATTCACCTGCCATGGTTCAGAGTCAAGTCAATGTGTTTAAAACAACAGACGTTGACCTAAAGTGCTTTATAGACACAGATAAAATACAGATAAAATAACAGTGAAATTAGTAAATAAATTAAATCAGGGTAGAACATGGACTTTAGTTTTTAAAAAAAGACAAAAACAACAAAATAAAGTAAAGTAGAGATAAAAGAATAGTAAAATAAGTACCGTATTTTCCGCACCATGAGGCACAAGGGATTGTAAGGCGCACTCTCATTTACGGGGTCTATTTCTGTACTTAACCCAGACATAAGGTACAATGTATTATTCGCCGCATTGGAAACGTGAGTTCCATTGATCCAGGAAAGTACACCAACCGCCCCTCATTCATTTACAGACTTATCAGGGTCAGCTGGTAAACGCGCCTAAACATCCGCACTGGTCTGGTCTGGTCGGTACCGGTCCAGTGGATGCCACGTAACAACCTATGTCTGATCGTTGTAAGTTCCTTTTGATTCTCTATTGGGCGTTTCATGGAAAAACGTTGTAAATAGCCTTTTTACATCCCTATGTTGGTGGGAAATTGTCCGACAGTCAATCAAGCGAAGCGCTTTTTAAAATGGCATAGCAACGTTTTTACAGATTTTGGAACTCAGTGCACACATAAGGCGCACGGGGTTAAAAGGCGCACCGTAGATTTTTGAGAAAATCACAGGCCTTTATGTGTGCCTTATGGTGGGTGAAATACTGTAAATATATGAAATCAGGGTAGAATATGGACTCTAGTTTAAAAAAGAAGCATAGAAAACAGCAAAATAAAATAGAAATAAAATAGTGAAATGAGTTAAAAATTAAATCAGGGCAGAATATGGACTAGTTCTTTAAAAAAAGCATAGGAAACAACACAAAAATGACAAATCAGGCAAAGAAATCAGGGATCATTGGGACAAGTAAAAAAAAACGCTCAAACAACAAGTGAAAATGAAATAGCAAATTAAAAAAAAGACAACATAATAAAACGGGTTAAAAAAGAGAATAGAAAAAAGATAAGTGAGTCAGACTGAACGGATAGCGCGGGTAAAGACGTGTCTTCACATTGGATTGAAGTCGTCGTAGGCTGAGAGCGTCCTCTCTGCTCCCTCCTGTCGTCACATCCAACTGCGAGTCGTAAAAATGTTGCCGTTGTTGCTGTCAGAGCGCCCCCCCACCCCCATTATCTCCGTTGCCTTGTAGCACGCGCTCGGCGGTCAGATGGATTCGTTAAAGTCACCCTCCCCAGATACACACAAGCCCCTCCCCATCTGTGCTCAAACCAGGACTTTGTTACCTGCTCCTGTCTTTGTTTTCCGGGCAAAACCTTATTTGATTTTTTTGGGGGTTTTTTTCGGCTGCTGCCGCCGTCGTCTCCTAGTGCCTTAAAAACCTTTTTCAGATGACTTTCAGGAGCGTCGTCGACTACATGTAAAACGGGCTCGCAGCACTTATAACCCGCAGACTCCAATACGACGACGGGCTTATTATCGCAGGTGATCACTGCGCGCGTTTGGATAACTAAACAAATGTGGTTTGGTTTGCTTTCCGACTCCCCGAGTATGGATTTACTTTAGCTAGAGGCTGCACATTTAGGGCTTTGACTGAAAAGAGCTTTTATGTACATAAAGAGTGATTTGATATTTTGATAATCGATTTCTATTCACTATAGTACTTAATTCATAACAGTATTGTCACTGTTTACTGTAACTGCAATACAATCTAGATAGCCTCTGGGTTGCTGTGTTTTTATTATTATTATTATTATTTTTGCATTTAGGTTAGGCTAGACCTGCATTAATGCATTTTATGTTTTGGATTAACATTTTTTTGGGGGAGTGGCTTAGAGTTTAAAGGATAAAAAAAAGTATGTTTTTACTTTTAAATGCTTTTCAGTGTTTAAAATATGCGGCTTACAGTATCATGGCTGGGCTCTCGAGTATTAGAGTTGTAATCGTTTCAATTATTGGTGTGAGACAAACCTTTTTTTTTTTTTTCGTCTATATGTATTAAAGCCTGTTGTCAGTTTTGATACATTCCTTCAGGGTGGATGCATAGCCTTGTTTTTTTTGTTTTTTTTTTCTCTCTTTTGTTTTTTGGTGTTTATTTGATTTCCAGTGCGTAGTACTATAGACAGCTGTGTCTTTTTACCTGTTGTTTTCTCGGCTGGTATTTTACTCCAATCAGCACCAAAGACTGTGTGTTTTAATCAGTTCTGAAGCATGATGGTCAATACTATTTCTTCTGTTCACCTCCAGCAAACTGTTGCAGTTATTGTTATAATTATTATCAGCATCGGAATATATTGTGAGATCTCTTATTTAAAAAAAACAAAACAAAAAAAACGAATGAACAAAAAAAAAAGAAAACTGAGGTTGAGGTTTTTATTTTTCTGAGCTATGTTTGGCAAAAATTATATTTGGAATGTATAGATAATAAGCTGCTATGTACTGATTATCTGCCACTTCGTAGCTGTGAATTTAGAGGATTAATCTCATTCTAGCCTGCATTCTCCCTTTTTGTATTGTAGTTCTCATGACTAGATACAATAGAAGTGGGTTTTTATTGGATCATAAAGTATATTGAATGCTATTCCTATATGCTAGTGCCTATGTATATTGGCTTTGTTTTTGAAGTGATTGTAAACTGCTGTAATGGAAGTTTTCTCTTTTTTTTTTTATTTTGTTGCTTTTTGGTGTGTGTGTGTGTGTGTTTTTGTGCGTGTGTGCATTTAGCATCAGTATTTCATCTAAACAAAAAAAAAAACGTAGGCTGGGTTCACTCTTTTTGATTCTGTAAAAGGTGTGTGTTGTTGATGTATTGTTGTCGGTTTGTTTATTTTTGTTGTTTGTTTCAAGGTTTTATTCTCAAGCTTTTTTTTTCTTTTCCGTTATCAGACTGTGTTTTTTGCAATTCTTCGTACTGTACAACTAGTGCCTTCTTAAAAAAAAAAAAAAAAAACAACAAGTGGCTGACCGATTGATATGGGAATTTGAAGACGAGAGACTAGGTCCTTCTTTAAAAAAAAAAAAAAAACGAAGTGGGGGATTAGCACCTATTTTCACATCGCAAAACCCCAAAGTTGTTTATTTGTTGGACTAAGATTTGAAGTCTGGAAACAATCTTGTGTTTTTTTTTTTTTTTGTTGTTGTTTTTAACGAATAATCCTAAGATAGTTGAAGTCAGGGAATTGCGCTTTCACCAAGAAACTCCGTGCAGTACTCAAAAAAACAAACAAACAAACAAACAAAAAAAACCCGATAGGGCCTGAACACCCACATACACACAAATTCAAAGCTTTATTCTTACACACACCGTGAATGTATTTGTGGAAGTGGTTGTGTTTGTGGTGGCTATACACACAGCGATTGGTGTCACTGTTGTCGATGGTTGTTTATATTGCAGCTATAATGACCATGAGCAGGTACATGTGTGTTTTCAGTCAGGGGTTCTGTCTTTTTTTTTTTTTTTTTTTTACCGATGCTTTATCCCATCAATCATTCTCTCTCCAAAGGTTTCTCGCCCTCATCTACACTTATGCTGTAATGTTTGTTGTTGTTGGGTTTTTTGTTTTTTTGTTTTGCTTTGTCGCTTAATAATGGGTTGTGTTTTGTGTACTCGACGTATACTTTACTGTGTTGAAGACGACGATCCTTAAAGCGAGAGTATTACACATGGAACTGTTTGTAACACTGTGGTGCCGCCCCCCCCCAACCCAAGCCCCTCCCCCACATTCGTCTCTCTATTACCGTCAGCTCAGCACCTGGGATGAGTTGTTCCACCTCACTGCTAACACCCCCCCCCCCATACACACACACACACACACACCACACATCACTTCAGATTGCTTCGGGTAGATAATCCGGCCTCCCTGTTGCATCATCTACAACAGTCTCATGCACACACACACACACACACACACATAAACAGTCCCACAGCACTTAAATAACACAATCAGACCTGGGATTGGAGTTTGAAGCCACACAAACTTAAAAAAACTTTTTAAAAATGTTGCTCCGGTAATAAATGATCTCCTCCGGAAGAGTTTAGAAGAGTTTATTTTATTTTATTTTTGACCAGTGTGGGTCTTTGTTTTGAGGTTGTCTGATCTGAGGTCTGCTTCAACTCCGGCTCCAAAGTAGTGTCAAGAAGATGAAAAAGTCGTTGTCATAACTCAGCGTCAGGGCCACGTTTAGGATGAACGAGTTATTAAGGTTATTTTCAGAATAAAGTGTCACTATCACAGGAGTGAAAAAAACAGGTCAACATATAATATGTCAATGTTTTGACCCCAAAGTCAGGATTATGTAAAAAAATGTCAGTGTAATAATATGAGAGAAACATTTGTTGCCGTGAGTATTTAACGTATAGAATTTGTTGCTTGTTGATATTATTTGATGCTACGTCGTAAAATCAGGGCCTTTTTTTTAATTATTTGGAAGCTAATTACATCTTTACTGCTGTAATGTGCCTGTAATGTCTTGGTTTGTGTAATATGAGTAAATAGGAGGGGAAAAAATCCCATTTTTAATCCTCTTATTGTACCAGCTTTTAATTTTTGGGGGGGAAATTCTACGTTTTACGTCTTTTTTTCCCCCCTGAACATATTACAAGCTTTTCTTGTAATCTGATTCCTCTAGAAGTATTTGACCTGGACTGTAGGTATTTTCAATCACATAGGGACTTGACTGTCAGGTTTTTTTTTCGGGGAAACACATTGTTTTTACACCTTTGCTGTGGCCCTGATGTTCTACTAAATGTTAATCTGCATGTAGAAAACAGTTGGGTTTTTTTTTTTTTATGGGGGGGTGCCTAAATAAGAGGGTTTTTTTTAAATCTTTCTATGAATATCTATACTCATTAAGGATTTGAAGGAGTACCAACAGAGAAGCGGTGGAGAAGCTGAGTGTGTGAAAGCTCAGGAATCACATGGAGATGCGTCGGTGATTGTGTGTATTGATGAAACTGGATCGATTCAATAGAAGATGGTTTTGTTTTCATTTTAAGTTACCATTTCAGAACAAACGTGCCGGTTGTGTCTTTTGAGTCCTGATGTGGCTGAGAGTCATATCATGTGATCACGGTCGTACATGTAACACGTTGGATCAGAAATGCTGACATGTCGTGTCGGTACAAATCCAAGGAAAACTCTGTGTATTTGTACGTCAGGTACTCCACCCTGGTAGAAGCTGGACTCGTTTCCGGTGCAGATTCGTTTTACACTGTGGAGTTATTTCACACTACTTGGTGTCTGCACATAAATCAATCCCCTTCCCCCTCGCAAGACCAAAGTCAACACCCACCCCCACCCACCCCCAATAGCTCTGAATGTCTGAGGGGATGAAAACTTAGGAATTACGTCGAAATTACTGGAATGTCCCCGAGCGGGACAAATAAAAGTATATCTAAAGGCATCACTTATTGAGCATTTGTATCAATAAAATCAGATGTTTTTACTTTGATTTCGAAGAGTTAACATTTCAGAACGTGCTCATTATCATGGCTTTGAATGATGTGTTTTTGCTGTGAGTCGTACCATGTGACCAGAGATGCGGTCATATTGGAATTGTGTCGTATCATGTCGGCCATTACAACCACCGTCCCCTCCCCAAGTATAAATCCAAGGGAAAACTCCTTATTTGTATGCTACTCCACCCTGGTAGAAGTTAGCTTGTTTCCGTTGCAGATTCGTTTTACACTGTGGAGTTATTTGACACTACTTAGAGTCTACCCTTAAATCCCCCACATGACACCCCCCGCCCCGAGTGGATGAAAACTTCGGAATAATCTCGCGGTGCATGGGTTATTGAGTGTTTGCATCGACAAAATCAGATGTTTCTACTTTGGTTTCAAAGTAGAGCTTCCTTATGTAATGGCTTTGAATCATGTGGTCAGAGCTGCTGTCGTATCGTGTCGGCCTTAGAAACCCCCTCCCCCCCCCGCTCCCCTCAAGTACAAGGAAAAACTTGTATGTTGGGTTTGTATGCGTACATATACATGCATTTTGTATGGTACTCATGTTGTTTCCCATGCAGATTGATTTTACACTGTAAGAGTTATTTGACACTACTTTGAGTCCACACTTCAATCCCCCCCCCACATGACAAAAGTGACACCCCACCCACCCACCGCCACCACAATGACTCTGAACAACTCACTGGGGTACTGGGCTGAAATCCTACGAGTATGAAATGCGATTTTTGAAAAGAGGTTTGGGCTTTGGTTTTTGTACGACTCTTAATTCATGGGTTCTCGTTCGTAGACACACGTTATAGACATGATCGATCGATTGAAACTGTTACTCTTTCTCAGTACGTGTAGATTTGTTGTGTGGCTTTATGATTTTGTTTTTTTTTTTTTGATGATGATGATTTTTTTCTTAAATGCTACACTAGTTTGACATGTAGCAACTGCACTGTGCAATATACAACAATATGAGGACTGGGAAAAATGATTCTTGTTTGGATGTAACAATGTGTGTCTTATATCAGTTTGCGGTCTTTTTTTTTTTTCTTCCTTTTACTTTTCTTTCACCTTGCCCTCCTCTATAGTTCTCAGTGAGTTTCAATGTGACCAAGCCTTATGTACTTTGTCACAAAAAGCGGGTTCCTTCTTGGTGACTCTTATTGGTGAGTGTCAAAGTATGAATTGATGGTGTACTATGTCAAGATTCACTTTGAATTAAAAAAGGATCTTTTGCTTCACTCGCTGTTGGTCTTCTTTCGTCACGTCTCACAGGCAAATGTTGGACTTTGTTAGTCCACTACATCCGACAGCTTCACGTACTTAAAGACCGTCTTACACCGTGTTTATGTCCAGATTTGTAAAAGGCAAAATATTAAGAACGATAAATGTGGTGCTTTTCCATCTGTCTAAGCTCCAGACACAAAACACTTCAAGTGGGGATTTTATTTTTATATATATATATTTTGTTTGTTTGTTTTTCATTAGATAATATTACAGTTCCATTCATAAACTAAACGACATTTGGAACTCAATGACAGGATCAGAGGCCACAGACAAAACAATAAAACAAAAAAACCACGTCACCTGTTTTTTTTTTAACACAATACAGCATGAAAATGTAATAGAGGCAAAAGAAAAACAGGCATTTTTCACCAGAAGTACTCAAACGGAACAAACCGATATATTTAAAGAACAGAGTTACTATTCCAGTTCCATTCATACACTACAAGACGACATTCACAACACACAATGACAGGATCAGAGACAACAGACAAAATGCGCAC